>ML102173.1:0-18329 GCA_003697995.1 Taxidea taxus jeffersonii
CCCGCCCACCACCCGAGACTCTTCGCTTTCCTCCCAGCTAACTGGTTTTTCTCAGACACACACTTGGCCACCGGCAGCTTCACCCCACACTCTCCCAGCTTTCCTCCAGGAGAAAGACCGAAGCTCTCTCTCTCTCTCTCTGGTCCCAAGTTAAACGTTGTGGGGAAGACTTTGACTGATCCAGCTCTTGCTCCTCATCCATTTCCGACCGGGTCACCTTCGGCCAATGGGGAGAGAGGTATGGTAGTTTTTCCCCATCCCTCATGGAGCTGGGGCGGAATCAGTAAATAAATGGAAACTCTGTCCTAGCTTCGAATTTTCTAGAATGGGGCTGGTGTTATGTGCCAAAGAAAAAGAGCTGTCCTATTAGTGCTTGGTTACTTTTTTTTTTAATATGTGATCGCAGTTCAATTTACAGAGACCTCACTCAAGGCCCAGCCCTACCTAGACACATGTGGATCAGCTTGGTGACATCCCAGAGAAATGAGGAAGCAAAGTGGCATCAGAGAAGAGCTCCCACTTGGTGCCCTGGTGGGTCAGCCAGGGATCAGGTGGCCCGGCCAGGAATCAGGTGGCCCTGGGTCCTCCACCGCGGGGCCAGAGGGGCCCAGTCAGAGCTGTGAGTGGCTGGCACCCCTCCAGGACAAAAGCCATGGCAGGAGGAGGTGATGGAGTCAGGAAGGCCCTCCTGATGCTTGGCCTACTTGTTCTGACTTGCTCGCTGGCTCCAGGATGGCAGGCTGTCATGGACACTTATCGGCTCCTGTCCCAGATCTTGGTGGATTGTGTTGGGGGCAGTAATGACAGTTCCTATCCTCTGGCACCTGCCAGTTCCCGGCACCCTGCCAGGGGCTTTCTTACCTGCTCTGTGCCTTGGTTTCCTCTTCTGTGAAATGGAGGTGTCATGAGACCCACCTCATAGGCCTTTTGGGAGAATTAATATAAGCCCCTTGAGCAAGTTCCTGGCACCGAGGGACAGTGACACATAAGCAGTTGTGACTGCTGTCAGCTCTCGGATGCTAGGATCGACACTCAGGATAACCGGAGGCCCCACTCATGGGATTGCCACCCATGGCTCCATCTGGGGGGCTGGGTAATGCCCAGAAGGACAAGGACTTGATCCACAGGGACTCTGGGCTCCTCCAAGGAGGCCTCCCACCCGCAGGAGGGGAGGCCTCTGTACCCTAGGCTGGACTCCGAAGGACTGGGCGGGTCGTTCTGGCAGCCCCCAGGAAGGCAGGACTTGCGGAGGCGGCCATGGGGCAGGGCAGCTGCCGGCCATCCCCGGAGGGCAGTGCTGTAATGGACTTGGCCAAGCGGCCCGGCCTGAAATGCTGAGCTAATGTCTCCACGCTGGATTGGCCTGGGCCATAACAACCCACAGCAACAATAAAGCAGAAGAGTCTAGAAAGAGGATGAATCCCCTTACATACAACCCCGTATGGCAAGCTTCTAGGTCGTGGAACTGGATCGCTCTGGTGAGGGAGGCAGGAAGGCCCTGTCCGATGGGAGCCCAGAGGCCCTCTCCATAGGCTTCCTGTGGGCCAGGTCTTCCCTGAGGTAAGGGGAGGATCCCCAGGAGGAAGCAAAATGTCTGCATATGGGAAGATAGAAAGTCTCACAAAAGTCCTGCTAAGCCCTCCGGGTGCAAGGGGAACACACTGGCTCCTGTCCTAGGGACACAGCTGCCTCTGCCTGTCCCTGGGGACTTTGAGGACGTCCTCCTTCTCTCTCGGCTCTCAGGTTCCTGAAGCCCTCTCCCTGGTGTCTGTAAGGAAACTGAAGCCACACGTCCTTGACTAGGGCCATCAGGAGGGAGGCCCAGGAAGGGCGACCCACACACGGGCTGCCCCTTCGCTGTCACTCATCTTCAAGGTGGCTCTAATTATCCTTATTTTATAGAAAACTAATGATCAGAGAAGCCCGATAAGTTGGGGCTCATGCATCCAGAGTTCAAATGCAGGTCAAGAGGAGTCATGGCTTCCATCAGAATTCCAGGGACGTGACCATGATGGGGCCAACCCCTTTCTGCACCTCAATGTCAGAAGAGAGGGAGAGGGAGGGAGAGAGACTCAGGGTTCTGCTTGGTCAGGTGGTGCCTGTTGGGGTGTGCCCTTGGAAGGGGTGGTGGCCAAGGAGGAAATTTGGGTGACTCTGGGTCTCCAAGGCCCTTGGAGTGCTGAGAGCCCTCTCTGCTCTGAAGGGCAATTAATTCCTTTCCAGGCTGCCTTGGTCCCTAACCAGCTCAGGTGGTTCCGATGTGGGGGAGCAGAGGGGCTCTGGTGCCCTCACTGCCTGACGCCCACAGCTGCAGCTAGAGCCAGAGGAGCCGCCATTTTCTCCCAGAGGGCTTTCCTCTATTTCCTCTCCATCTGCAGCCTTCTCTCCTCAGTCAACAGACGAATGGGGGAGACACAGATGAATGAAAGACGGAAGCCTCGAGGAGAAGGGTGAGGGATAGGGAGGAAGGGAGAGGAGGAGGACGCAAGGGAGGGGTGGGAGCAAGCCCATCTGGTTTCTGTTTCCTGGTCCCTCTTCTCACCAGCTGAGAGATTTTGGCCAAGACATTCAGCCCCTTGGAGCCTCAGTCTCCTCATCTAAAAAACAAAGTAAGAGTCCTCCCCTCAGAGATGTTCTGAGGAACAGAGAGCAGACGTCTCACTTCATCCCTGATCCTCAGGGCAGAGTAGGACTGGGCTCTCCCCAGGGTAGGGCCAGGGTGGGTTCTGGCCTCAGTGGCCACCCACCAAACAGGCATTTCTGATGTCTCCAGCTCTCGGCCTTCAGAAAGCAGCAGCACCTGCCTGCCTGCCTGCCTGCAGTGCCCTCCCCAGCTTGGCCTCCCACCTAGGGACGTGCAGAGCCCCCAACTCCCTCTCTGACCCCATGCTCCTCATCTGCAGGGGCAGCCCTGAGGAGGTGAGATGGTGAGGCCCTGCCTGGTGCCCAGCCCTGTACCTGACTCAGAGAACACAGTCCATGGCTGTCTCCAGGTGGGGAAAATAAGGGAGGGGCCCGGGCCAGGGCCTGTGGCTCCCTTGCCCAGCCTGTCTTAGGTGTCCAAAGGTCTCCTGGGCCAGAGACCCCCCAAAGGTCACCTGGATCTTCCCAATTGCCACAATCCTCTTAGTTCACCTCTGTCACATGTCCCCTAAAACAGTCGGGCTGACTTAATGGCTATCTCCCCTTGTGGGTCTCTCATCGTCTTGTGTCCCTTTTGCTTTCTCTCTTTCATTCTGTGCCTGTGCACTGTTCCTGGCCTGCTCCCTCCGCCTCGGCCTCCCAGCCTCCCTGCCTCCCTCCTTCCCTCCCCCAGCTCTCTCCGGGCTCTCTCTCAGCCCCTTTCCTGCCTCATACTCTGGTCCCTTCCCCCACCCAGTTGCCTCTCGAGGGGACAGCTGGGAAAAATTAGGACCTCGACAGTGAGTATCAGTCCCCAGTGGTAGGGGATGATTTATGTCTCTGTGGGAGATCAGGCAGGTTTTCCTAATTATTTCACCCAATAGCACATGTCCTGGGGCTCTTGGGGCCTTTCTTCCCTTTCAAAGTCTTAACTCTCACCTGAGTCAGAGGGTTTGTTTTTATTTTTAGAACAGCTCAAGGCCCCGAGTCTGGCCGGGCCAGGCCCCCTCCTTCCAGGGAGCATCATCTGTGCAGTGCAGCTCCCAGCAGCCCGGCGGGAGGGGGGACAGGCCTCCGCTCCTCCACGGCCGCCCTGCTCTACTGCCCCGCATCCCCGCACCCCGCACCGCCCCAGACCCCCAGATGGAGGGGTCAGTTGGGCAGGCTCAGACCATCCTCCAGAAATGGACAGGACCCCCACTCTTCACGCAGGGCACACGGGTAACAGATCTTTAGGCTTTCCCAAGTAAGCTCCCTCCCCGGGTGCTGTCATCATGCAGACCTGAGCTGCCTCTGTTCCCTTGCGCAGCTGCGCGCCCATCCCCAGCCTCTGCCTTCTTCTCTGTGCAGTGGGGGTGACCCAGCTGCCAGCCCCAGGGGATCACGGCCGCAGCTAGGACGATCCGCTGGGCACTGTGCATGTGCCAGGCCTGGGTTAACTGCCCCATATGGATTGTCTCCTCCCCTCTGCCACCCCGAGAGCAAGCATTTGTGTGTCCATTTTAGGAGTAGAGAGACTGAGGTCTAGAGATGTCCGATTATTTCCCTAGGGCCCCAGGGTCACTGGAGAAAGTGGTGCAGTGGGACCCAAACCCCTGGCAGGGTAGTGTTTCTCCTTATTCCACACGCAGGAAGCCCCCCATGTCACCATCCTCCAGCCGCCCCTGGTGATATTTTCCACAGCTGTGGATGTGTGCCCACACGGCCTCCCAGCACACACAGGAGGAGGGAGCCAGGATACCCTGGCAGTTCTGCTGGTGGTTAAAGTAGGGGGAGCTCACATTTCAGTTCGTCTGGCTTGGAAAAGGCCACTGGAAAAAACAACTCTCCCCCCAACCCCCCCCCAGCAACATGTGTTCGCAGCTTGTCAGTCCTGGCAGGCCCCAGAGCCTCCAGGGAGGCAGTGGGGGGACCTGGGGCAGTGGGCGGTGACCAGGCTGTGGAACTTGCCCAGTGCATCCTTTCTGTGTTCAAGCCCCTTGCACTGCAGGGTCTGGAGACCCCCCGAGTCTGAGGCTGGGTAAGCACAGGGCCCCTGGGAATTGGCAGTGAGTCCTAAACACAGTGGGGGGCTGATAAATGTTGCCAGAAGTATGAAACAGCAGGGCCAGGGTTGTGAAAATAAGAAAGAGAGTCCCTCAATCAACAACCCCCTGATTGCAGATTGTAGGCCGGTGGCAAGGCTCCACACTTACAGAACAGCCTCAGGAAAGCTCCATTCTTTACACTGGCCAAGGGCAGGACGAGGAACAGGTTGCCTGGCCAGGAGTGCTAAATTAGCCATAATTTGTGAGATTCAAATCATAGGAACACAAGTCAAACTGTCTAAAGCAAAAAAAGGAAACTCATTGATGAATGTGATTAAAAAGTTTAAAACATAGCTTCAGGCATAGCTGGATCCAGGTGCTCTCATGATGCCATCAGAAAGCTGTCACTCTCAGACAGATTATTACAAGGAAAAGCCTTCCAGCAGCAACAGGGCTACACCATGGTCTTGAGGCTGCTTCTTATTGGCCTGAATTGGTGCATGTATTCATCCCTGAACCAATCACAATGGCCAGGAGGTGCACTGTGCTGATTGCTTTGGCCTCCGTCATATTCTTCCTCTGGAGTGCAGGTGGCATGCCAGACCACAAGACTGCAAGATGGAATATAGTAGTAGTGGGGTTGGCACCCCAAGGAAAAGTGGGGAGCTGTTATCGGGAAAGGTAATAAGAACAGGGCTAGATCTATTCTGACCCCCCCCCCACCACCACCAGTGCCCTCACTTCCTCATCAGCAAGATGAAAAGGGGCTTCACATCCAAGTCCCCATGGCTTGGTGGTCTCAGCATTGACTGAGTACCTGCCCTGCGCCAGGTGTGAGTCATGGGGAGTTGGAGGTGATAGAAGCCCTTTGAGCCAAGTACTCCAGACCCTTCTCCCTTCACCCCAAGTTCAGTGAACAAGACAGAAAACAAACCAAAGTAAAAACCAAGGCCCTGTCACAGGCTGCAGGGGGCCCTCTCTGTGCCCCAGCCTCCTCCTACCCCTCCATCTTGCTGCCTCAGCCCCACCTGCCAGCTGTCACCTCTTCCTTCTTGTTTTGGGGCCTGTGACTGCTGACTGGTCCCTCTGCCTGGAGCCTCTTCTATTCTGGGCACCTTGCCAAGTCCTGCTCATCCTTTGGACCTCAACCCCAAAGTGCTTTCTCCAGGAGCCCTCTGTGGCCCTCCAGGCCAGCTGCAGGTATGGCCATGCACTCACAGGGCCCAGGGACACAGCCATGGGTGAGATCACTTGTTTCCATTCTGTCCATTTTCTGGAGCAGAGCTGGTCCTCTTGTCCTCAGGGAGGTGCAGGGAAGGGCCGCCCACCCAAGCAGGGGAGAATGAGCAGACCCAGCAGGTGGTTCTCTTCCTCCATTGTTCCTCTTTGCCTCTTGGAACCTGACCTGGGGCTGAGGCTGATTGTGCCAGGGAAGAAGGACCAGGAAGCATATACTGAGACCCAGGAAAGGAGGCTTCACTGTGGAAACCCTGATCTCAGAGGCAGGTGCAGACCCATAGCTTTAAGAGAGCAAAGGGATGCAGTGCTGCTCAAGAAAGACTTGGTGTATAGGGTTTGCCCCAGAAGAGGAGGGAGGTGTGGGATGGCATCATGGGGCTTCCCACTGGCTGAGAGACCTCAGGAACCTCCCCAGAACCTCCCCAGACTGTGGGACGACTCATCCCATTCTCCAAGATTCAGGGGAAAACACCTCCCATGGGATCGAGGGGTGCCAGGTCACAGGGGCTTTGCCCTGCCTTCCATCCAGGACTTGAGGGTGACAGCCTTCATCGGCCTGGCTGGTGTCAAGAGTCCTCTCTTGGTGTCCATCGAGAGGGGCAAGTGGTGGAGGAAGCTGGGACAGAGGCATCTGCCCTGTCCAGAGCAAGAGCAGCCCTGAGAGAAGCAACAGCTTTCCCAGGACTCCCTGGAAGAGTGTAGAGATGGCTAAGAGGTCAGCAGAGAGGACTTAGGTCTAGCCCTTCTGCAGGGCAGATGGAGGCCTGGGCCCAAAGAGGGAGAGAGGGCATCACAATTCAGGGAAGATGTGCAGGGGGATGTTGGCATGCCACCCAGATGACCACTGACCCACACCAGGGAGAAGGAGAGAGAGAGGAGAGGCTCCAGAACCCGTGGAATGGGTCAGCATTCAGCAGTCAGGGAATCCCAAGCCCTGGGGCCTCCACTCTGTTCCAGTGATCTATAGGCCAGCCCCTTGGCCAACACCACACTATCTTGACTTTTGTCATTCTATGGTAAGCCTTAATATTAGGCAAGTGGTGCCACCCATGTCACTCTTCTTTGTCAAGATTGTTTATTCTAGAATCTCCCATTCCATATGAATTTTAGAATTGGCTTTTCTGAGTCTGCAAAAACCCCGTGGAGATTTTGATTGACATTCTGTTGAAACGGTTATCAGTTTGGGTAGGCCTTGACATCTTTACAATGCAGAACTTTCCAACCCATGAACACAAATGTTTCCCCATTTATTTAGGTCTTCTTTGATCAGGACTTTGTAAATTTCATCATACAGATCTTTCTTTTATTATTTTTTAACTCCAGGAAAAGGCATAGCGGAGCTTTCCAGGGTAACTGTGGCTTTCTTTCTTTGTCTTTTTTCCTGATCTCTTGCTGAAGTCAGCACCATCTTCCATCCTGCATCTCCTTGAGCTGCTAGCCCTGGGATCCTGGCCAAGTTGTCACATGCATAGACTTAGGCACCTCTGGGGACAGGAAATGCACTCCTCCAGGACAGCTCACCCTCTGCTTGTGCCTACTGGAAAGTTGTAACATGTACCAGCTTTCTGCACTCCATGGTCATATTTCTATCCGCAGATAGAGTCTCCCACCACAGTTCTAGTCCCTAATCATTTCTCTGCTTTGCAAACCTTTCCTAAGCCTCAATGCAGAGGACTCTGCTAGGTGTCCCCCTGCCCTGCTCTGTGCCCTCATCTCCTGCAACAGATCTGGAAGCTGTCTCTCTGTCTGTCTCTCCATGTCTCTCTCTCTCTCTCTCTCTCTCTCTCTCTCTCTCACACACACACACACACACACACACACACACACACACACACACTTTCCTCTCTTCTTCTTTCTTCTGACCCACACCTGGTAGGGGCCTAAGCACCTGGCACTTATCCTGCTCTTCTCTTAGAGGCTAAAAAGGCGGGGATGAGGAGGGAAAACTGTCACACCTAACAATATAAACCTAGGTCCCAGTTTATCTTTGCAGGCTATGGCCATGAGGCTGGGCTCTGGGGGATGACAGAGTCACTGAAGCGAGCCTGACCAGCAGATTTGGTCAGAGTTTTGGACCCTGTGGACGGCAACGCTGTCTGTGTCTAGTAGCCCATAATCCGGAAGAAGCAGCAGGATTTGTGGAGGTGTTGATGGTTTCCTTGGTCCGGCCCTGAGGCCCTGGGCAAGGCACTAGCACCTCTGAGTCTCGGTTTCTTCCTTACAAAACAGGGTGCTAATCCCTACCTCCCACAGAGTGGGTGCATGCTGTGCAGGTCCCATCCAGTGCCAAGCACCACGCCTGAGACATGGTCACGGAGGCAGTGACCACAGTTGTCATTCATGTTTTGGAGGAAGGCCATTGAGTCTTCCCGCCTCTCTGAACTTGCTCGCTTATGTGGCTCCTTAAAGAATGGTCTGCAGTAGTTCCTTCCTCAAATGGGAACAGCACTGGGTCTATTTGCCTTCTGTCTCACCAAAATTCCAACTTTCTCAGTCCAGTATACCCCCAACTCTGGGCTGAGGGATGGGGAGAGAGTGTGGTGCTAGAGTGGGCAGGGGCTCCCACCTGCCTGTGTTGCTACCCTGGAACCCCCAGCGCCCATCTTCACATCTGTCACTTCTGTTCCTTCAGAGGCCCGAGCCCAGGTTTGACTGCTCCAGAGGGAGGCTTCACCCTCAGATCAGAGAGAAAATCTGGATGATAACCAGCAAGATTCTAGAGCTTTCCTCTTCAATAAGGGAACCAGTAGCCACAGGAGGCTACTGAGCCTTAGAAATGTGGTTAGTCCTGATGGAGATGTGCTGAAAATGTAAAATCCACACTGATTTTCAAAGACTTAGCCCCAGAAAAGAGTGTAAAATATCTCATTGGTCGTTTTTGTATTGCTATCTGTTGAATGATAATATTTTAGATATATTAAATTAATATATTATATTATTAAAATTAATTTTATCTATTTCTTTTGACTTTTTAAAATGTGGCTAATAGAAAATTTGAAATGAGACATGTAGCTTGCATTTGTGGCTCACATTATGTTTGTATTGGATAGTGTCTCTGGACAGAGTATGGCCAATATGACATGGCTCGCTTGAGGGGCACTCCTAGGTGCCAGAGCCCTCCTTCCTCCTAGGTCCTCACCAGTTTAGCCTCCCCTATCTGTACACAGACAGCAAAACCCAGAATCATGAGAGGCCTTCTTTGTCCCATGCAGCTTTGGATTCCCACCATCCAGAGCCATCTTCCCAGTTCCTCAAGCATAGATAGCACTTTTGTGTAACTTGGAAAAAAGCATCCATTACTCAAGATACTTTATTGTTATCCTCTAGAAAACTGGCACAAGAAACATTTCAATATATTATATCTACCATGGGAATGGTTCTCCTTGGATAGATAGATCATGCTTGTGCAGTGTGCAACCTTCTCGGCTGTATGTGGCAACCCTGCCAATATCTGTCTGCTCCATATATATTAGCTGGAGGAAATTATGAAGAGAGAGAGAGTAGCAACCATTTCCATCCTTGCCACCTTGATATTTGCAGGTGAAGATTCCATCTTTTTTTGCAACAATTAGCACTGAAATACTGGTCATATCTCAGAACTATGGTCTCAACCTCACTGTTCTCCATATGAAAACCATGTCGCTATACAGCCATGGCCCCAACATTTATCCAGGAAGTTCACAGAGCCTTAGACATAAGGTAAACTCCAACCAATGCTTCAAGACTCAGGCTCAGGGACTCCTCTGTGAGCTACTGATGTCATGAGGTCCCCAGGTGAGCATAATCTGGAGTTGTTACCATCTTGGTTGGGGGACTGACCATTGTTTTGTTGAGGGATGGGTGCTGGTACAGACTGGTATAGGATTCTGGCATGTTTTTATCAAGGAATGTTGACACACATCTGCTTAAAATCATTTAAGTTTATCATCTCGACTGACTCATAGGGCAGCATACACAGAAAAGCGGGAGGATGAGGTAAGCAGGGAGGGTTAGGAGTATTGCCTCATGACTTTTCACGGTCATCTCTGTTTTCACCCCCAAATGTCCTATTTGCTCTCAGCAAGTTCTACTGGTTGGTTATATAAGCATGTAGATATTTATTTACCTGTGTAGAGGTTAGTTCTAATCCTACCCTGCATTAGTTTCTCACAATTGTGAAGTACAGATTCTATTTATAATATGTTTTGTTAACAACTAAACTTTTATAATTTCACCTCACTTTTACGCTTCTCTGTTACATGGAAATCTATCTGCAGTCCCCAGAAAAATGTAGAAGAATATATTTCATTTGTTTGTTTATTCTTTTATTTTAAAAATATTTTATTTTTTCCCCCAAATCTGAGTTTGATCGCTTGTGGGGAGCAATAGGAAGTGAGTTAGGGGCCAAACCAAAAGGTTTAAACAGCTCACAGCCCAGTTTTCCAGATCTCCTTGTGGTTCCTTTAACTAAATGGATGTTTTGTGGACAGTTAGGTTATTTTGTACAGTAAACAATTTCTTTTCTTTTCTCTTTAGCCATTTAATGTGGTATCATGAAAGGAAGATCAACTTCTTAATGAAAAAAAGCTGAAATGGGAGAGGGAGGCGAGTACAAGAGGAGTACTTCCAGGCTTACATAAGTAACATTCCCGCTGCATAAACATCTTGGCAAACCCGGAGACTAAATCCCCATCCCACACTGCTGGCCTGAACCAAACACTGTATAATATTTTTTTTTAAATCCTGTTGATGGTAACATTTTTCTGTCCAGAAACAAGTCATTAGTTTGGACAAAGGAATCCAAATGCATCTGCTTCATTCCCCAAAGTTCTAGTGGAAAATATTATCTAGAGAAAAAGTAAGTGAGGAATAAGAGTGGAGGATTGTGATTTCTTGGGAGTGAAACTGAGAGAAATGGCACTTAAAATCTTTGAAGTTCCTCTCAGCACAAAATTACAAACTGCAAACTAAATTAAACCATCCCAATTTGGCAAATGCCAACCAAGAGTCCAAAACAAGTCATTTTTAGTGAATTATTAATTCTGTTGGAAATTTTAACCTAAATTCAACCTTTACATATTTATCTAACTTCTTGACATGACATGACTTGACATGAAATTGAAATATGCAATTGTTGGTTTGGGGTCCCCAACTCTACTATGATAAAGACACACAAATGTATTCCTACAAATTTTTATTCTAAGGAAAGGGGAAAGGTCTTAGAGAATGCTACTGGGTTTACAATATATCAATGACATTCAAACTCCAAAAAGATTTAATGCAAGCTGTGAGGAAGAACTAATTTCTTCTTTCTAAGTGTTTAAATCATAAAAACAAAGTCATATGCCAGTAAAACTGGTATCCATGGTTCCTGAACTGCAGAGAATATTTGCCTTTCTTTCTTCAATTCCTGGAGGTCATAACACACTAGAAATGGCCCCTTTTCTTCTAAAAGTTGGAATAGACCAATTATCATAGAGGTAATAGAGAAAGTAGTTAGAGCCCTCCCCCAGCACCCCAAAACAACATTAAGACCAGATCATTTCTCAGGGAAAGTCTAGCAAACCTTTAAAAATCAGCCCTCCCAGTGCTACTTAAACTATAGCATAGAAAGAGAGGGAAAAGTTCCAATTATTGCTAAGAATATCATCAATTTGAAGATCTGATAAGATCTTATAAAAAATTAAAACTACAAACCAATCTCATTTACTAATATTCATATGAAAATATTGAAAAATCTAAACAAATAGAATACAACAGCACATTAAATGTGATACATCATGAGCAGGTAGTGTTTATTCCAGGAATGTCATTGTGGTTCAGTATAGGAAATCCAGAAATATAATTCATCACATTCATAGAGCTAAGGATAAAAATCATGTGATAGTCTCCAAAGGTGCAGAAAAGACATTTGAGAAATGAAGCACTCATTCATACTAAAAATGCTTTCCCACTGAACTCAGAGCTAAGACAAAGATATCCACAATCACCAGTATTATATAAGCTTGTGTAGGAAATATCTGACAAACAATGAAATGAGGAAATATTTAGAAGCAAAAGAATTTGAAAAGAGACAATAACAAAAAAAAAGGATATCTCTTTGTAGATAATGTGATAATATATTGGGAAAATCCTAATGAAACATGGAAAAACTAACATAAACAATAACAAAATTCAAAAGTAGCAGGCTAGGGGTGCCTGGGTGGCTCAGTGGGTTAAAGCCTCTGCTTTCAGCTCAGGTCATGATCTCAGGGTCCTGGGATCAAGCCCCACATCGAGCTCTCTGCTCTGCGGAGAGCCTGCTTCCTCCTCTCTCTCCCCCTGCCTGCCTCTCTTGCCTACTTGTAATCTCTGTCTGTCAAATAAATAAATAAAATCTTTTTTAAAAATTTAGCAGGTTATAAAATCAATAAGCAAGAATAATGGCCTACATATCTATAAAGAAAAGCCATTTGACAGAAACAATGAAAGAGAAGATTTCATTCGTGATAGGGAGAAGAAAAAGACTGCGGGTATGAAGTTCATGAGAAATGTCCAAATCTTCTAAAGAAAAAAAAAAAAAAACTTTTGTGAAAGAAACAAAGAAATGGGAGATAGACCATGTTCATAGATAGACCAGACATCAAAAGATATCAGTTCAATTCACTCTAAAACAATTTATGAATTTAACATAATCCCTTTTTTTTTCTGGAGCTAGATAAGCTGACTCAAAAGTTCAAGCAGAAATAGCCAGGATAACCTTGAAAAAAGCAATGTGGAGAAACTAGCTTTACCAACATATTAAAGTCTTTATCACTTATAAAAAAAAAACAGAATAGAATTAGTAAATGGAGAGACAGAGTGATAGAAGGGAATCAAAAATCCAATAGTAGCCTCAATTGCTTATAGAAATTTAGTATATACTAAAGGAGGTATCTCAAAAGATACACTTTTAGAATAAGTGGTGTTGAGATAGCTGCACAACTGTAGGGAAAAAGAGAAAACTGAATCTGTCTCTCACTCTGTATGCCAAGATACATCCAATAGTTCAGAAATTAAATGGAATATTTAATATGGAATAACAATAGAATAAAACATATAAAAGATAGAAAAAAATGGATGAATTCCTGAAAATTTGGGAAGTAGAGAAAACAACTAAACTATGACTTGAAAACCAAAAGCAATAAGATAAAGTCTAATCTGACAGCAGATAAATAATATTTCTGCATTGCAAAAACAAATAAAACAAAATACCATAAATAACTTGAAAAGGGCAAATGACAAACTATGAAAATCAGATTCTAAAAAGACAGTAAGAAAAGAAGTCCAATAATCTCATTAAAAAACAGGCAAGAGCTATAAACAGGTAGGTCAGAGAATAAATGCAAATTATCCTCATACACATATATAGTGCTCAACCTTCTTTATAGTAAGACAAATGTAAATGAAAACTATACTCAATATCACTTCTTACCTATTATGGTACAAAAATCCAAAAGTTTGATGATAAATGTATTACAGTGGGAGTAAAAAAAGTGCTACAACTCTATGGGAAGAAATTTGGAAAAGTTAGAACAACTACATAAGCATTTGACACAGAAATCTCTTATGTATAAATCTATACCAAAATATAATGCCAAAATATGAACATATGTATATACACACAAGGCTCTTTATAGCAAAAGACAGGAGACAACCCAAATAGCCATCAATGGGATTGTATAAATTAAGTGTATAAACTATGGTACTTACATTCAATGGAGTTCTATGTAGGTGTTAAGAGAAATGATGAATATTCTATACAGTGCTACAGATAATCTCCAGAATATATTAAGGCATGAAGAAAAAATATTGAATAAAATTTTACAACTAAAATATAACTAGACTTCTCTGAATGTGACATTTCTAATATTTGACTTTGCAGCCATGTAAATGTTTTACATAAGCATAAAATTAAATGAAAATAATTTATGAAATAATTTATAAAAATAGAATAGCAAATTGGAACAACTAAATCTTTGTATTAAGCTGGCGATCTCTTCATACAAAGGGGGTATAACTGCAAATGGTTTTAAAACATAGTAGCTTGATTGAACATTTCTTTTGTGATACACTCCAAGAACAGAGTAACTATAAGGAAACCTTAACTGTTACTAATCATGATATTATAAATAATTTTTGAACTGATATTCTGAAGCTAATATATATATATATATATATATATATATATATATATATATATATATTTGGGTGAAGTAAATAAGCAGTTTTGTGCTAAATTTGTTACGAGTAAAGATTTAATGTAAAATTTTTAAATCCTAAATTTGGATTTGAAAATAGTGTGAACTGTGATTTTTTAAAAAGTATTTCCTAGCTTTGTTCATTAGATGGCCTAGAAACAAAGGCCAACTAAGGACAAATGAACACCACCAATGGCCACATTTTGGTCTCTAGATTCCATTTTCCACCAGAAGAAACCAGGCTCCTTGAAGAAATAGCTGAATTCTGGTCTGGTACAAGAAATGTATGAGAGGAACTTAGAGCAGCTTATCAAGTTTGAGAACAAGGAAGTGACTGTGGACTACTAGGGTTGGGCT
This sequence comes from Taxidea taxus jeffersonii, assembly GCA_003697995.1. Lineage (NCBI taxonomy): Eukaryota > Metazoa > Chordata > Mammalia > Carnivora > Mustelidae > Taxidea > Taxidea taxus. The sequence goes on from ML102173.1 coordinate 14,444, forward strand.
AAGAGGACTCAGGAGCCAATTTAAGAAGGCTCCCATTGGCAAAAGATGGTACAAATTGAACATCAAATAGAATAATGGTTACAAACATCAGTGTTACATCAAACATGTTTTTTTTGTTTGTTTGTTTTGTTTTGTTTTGTTTTGTTTTTGACAGACAGAGATCACAAGTAGGTAGAGAGGCAGGCAGAGAGAGAGGAGGAAGCAGGCTTCCCGCCAAGCAGAGACCCCAATGTGGGGCTCAATCCCAGGACCCTGAGATCATGACCTGAGCTGAAGGCAGAGGCTTTAACCCACTGAGCCACCCAGGTGCCCCTACATCAAACATGTTTAATTCATGAGTTCACCACGATAAGCAGACAAACAAAACTAGACAAAACTCCAAACTTATTTTACCTTTATAGCCTGAGAGAATGCTGATTCATTATTCTGAAACTAGTAAACAAGAGGAAATAATCAAACAATTATCTGTTACGTCCTATATGAAATATACGTCAAAATAATCAAGTTGTTGATGAAAGGAAACTTCTCTTTGTAGATGTATACCAACTAATAAATGAAGAAGGAATGATAGAAGCAGAAGATCACCATTTTGCAACTTCTGATGATCATCAATGTCTGATAAGACCATTAGGTGAAAAGCTGATGGGGAACTTTGTGATGGATGGATTAGGCTAACAATATCTGAAACCCCACTGATCAATTCCAATAGTATAGAAAGCGAGAACCAGACAGTATGTACATAGCACCACCCATGAAATATTCTTGCCCCCAAAAGCCAATATGTTTATAATCAAGTCATCAGATCGACCATGTCACAAGGAAGACTGCAAATGGAAGAGAATGTCAAATGACATCATGTGGATGCAATCAGCAAAATCTGGATATCTTCAACAGATAAATTAAGGGAGGGGAGAAGATATAGATTCAAAGAGGCTTAGGAGACTCATCAACCAATACTACACATGGACTGGACATTATTTGGATCCTGGCTCAAACCAACCAGAAGGAATTCTTCCTCTAGACTGCCTTTGGATTTGAGTTGCAACAAATAATTGTGAGGTATTGGAGAAAATAAAACCACTGATGATGATAATAAGACATTATAGTTAATATTTTTAGGCTTGATAGAAATAGTTGGGGGGGGGGTAAATGGGAACTCTGTACTCTCCTGTTATTTTGTACCAAAAACTGCTCAAAAACAAATCTTAAAAGTAAAAAAATAAAAATAAGAGTAGAGAAAAAGGGCTGAAATATTAAAAATAAAAGTAGAACTTTAAGAATTATTTAAAAAAAAGAAATAGTTGGATATTTTTAAAGTTTTATCTTTTAGATATACATACTGAAATATTTACAGATTCAAAGACTTGATGTCTGGAATTTGCTTCAAACAAATCCAGTTACAAGGAGGAAGGAAGGAGAGAGGAAACAAGACTGGTGATGAGCTAATGATTGTTGAGACTCAATGATGGGTGTTCATTATACTCTGTGTGTATATTTGAGTACATTCAAAACTTTCTTAACAAAATAAAGTTGTTCTTGACATCTCAGCAGTGCCCAGTTGCGTGGTGGGAAGCCACAGAATCTCCATCTGCTTATAGCACTTGTTATGGCCTACAGAAAGCACTAAGCCATCTGGTCACCTGCCCTCTATCCTCCATGCCAGAACCTCATGGTCAGAACTACCAAAAATAGAAGAAGCATCTATATGGTTCACATGGAAGTGAGGATGATAGAGTTGGGGAGGACTCAAGTAGCCAAAGGTAGGTAATATGAGGGCTGAAATCTAATAGTATAATGGAAAGTAACCATAATAAAACTTCTTTTGAATAATGGGAGGGAAATTTTTATGTAGCTTTCAATCTGAAAATCATTATTTTTCTACCAGAAGTCATAGTACCCACACAGACCTAAATTCATTACCCTCATCCATAAAGTGCCATGCTGTATCCAAAAGTGAATCCAAAATCATCCACAAGTAGCTATGTCAATCATCATCATCTTCTCAGACTAGCAACTTAGGTTAAAGCTAGCATTGAATATATATGTGCAGTGTTTTATGTACTAGGAAGTTAGAGCTTCAGAACTAAAATAGAAGGAGACAGAGGGTAAAAAACCCTGGTGCATAGAGTGAACCCAAAAGGCATTTGATTGCATGTTAGAAGAACGACACTGATATCTACCTTACTCTGCTATACTTAGAGACAAAGGCAATGCAAATTAGATGTAAGTCACTAAAGTAGGCACTTAATAAATGGTAACCATGAAAGACTAGCTGTGGGACAAAAGAGAGACTCATGACCAAGGACCACTAACCAAAGAGAAGTGAATAGACTCTTGGATAACAGCCTCACTGAAGTCCTAATGAGGAAGAGTAGGAGCTGGACATACCATTTAAATGTGGACTATGTGTTTCAGGGGTATAATACATTATATGTTAATTTTTTTTAAAGGGAGAGAAAGTGGGAAGGAAAAAATAGAAGACAAGGAAGCATATATTCTTTCAGAGAGTTTTGTTATGAAACTGGAGGTAAGATATGGGTGAGCTAGATGAAGGAATTGGTCTAGGTGGTTTTATTTTTATTATTTTTAAATATGCTTCAAATGGGGAGAGCCTGGGTGGCTCAGTGACCTGCCTTTGGCTCAGGTCACGATCCCAGGGTTCTGGGATGGAGCTCTGCATCTCGCCCTGCTCAGTGGAGAGTCTCCTTCTCCCTCTCCCACTCCCTCTACTTGTGTTCCCTCTCTTGCTGTCTCTTTCTCTGTCAAATGAATAAATAAAATCTTTTTTAAATGTGGAATATATATATATATTTTTTTAATCCAGTTTATTCCATAGGGTGTGATCATTGAATCATTGTCTTTATTAAATCCTAAGCAAGAAAGCACATCAAGAATTATTCCAAAGAAGGACTTGAACTGGAGAACCAGTGGACCCTGGAAATAAAAATTCTGGTGCACAGAGTGACAGCTTGGATGAGTGGCACTGGTACAAAGTAATATCTGATTTGCTACTGCTCCTTTTGGTATATATGTTGATATTGGATTAAAAATAAGAAACATAATAAAACTGCTGATATTTGGCCATTCTGACTGGGGAAGTAGTAACATCACAGGATTCTAAGTACCTCTGTAACTTCAATATGCCTAAGATTGGGGAAATAGGTCAGACCTAGGTTTCTCAAAGGTGTTGGTTCTTAACACTACCAGATAAACACCTTCTTTTTTTAATTAAATTTAATTTTTTTCAGTGTTCCAAAATTCATTGTTTATGCACCACACCCAGTGCTCCATGAAATACGTGCCCTCCATAGTACTTTCTTCATAACTAATGCTTTGCAGTGTTTCCTTCATTTTCCCGAGAGTCAAGTAACATCACCCAGCCATATGCATTTTTCAAAAATCAATAATATCCTTCAACTTTAGTTTAAGGGAGAAATTAGATGAAATTTCTTTCTAATAAGGTAATATTGTGATGGATAATTTTATGTATCAACTTGGCTAAGTCCATGGTATCCGGATATTTGGTTAAACGCCAGTCTAGATGTGGCTGTAAGATATTTTTTGATGAGGTTAATATTTAAATCAATAGATTTTGTGTAAAGATGACTGCCTGTCATAATGTAGGTGGGTCTCAACCAATCAACTGAAGACTTTAAGAGACAGAGACTGAAGTCCCTGAAGGAAGAAGGAATTCTGCCTCTAGGATGCCTTTGGATTTGAGTTGCAACATTAACTAGGTCTGCAGACTTCTTAGTCTGCCAACATCCTCAACTGTGATGATCACAATCATGTAAACCAATTCCATAAAATCTCTTTCTTTCTCCCTCTCTCTTTCCCTCCCCATCACACACCACATACACATAAACACACACACACACACACACAC
>ML102173.1:18729-55458 GCA_003697995.1 Taxidea taxus jeffersonii
ACACACACACACACACACACACGTGTGTGTGTGTGTGCATGCACAACTGTTCTATTTCCCTGAGAACCCTGACTAATACATTAAAAAAATAAATTTGGGAGTCCTCTGCTTTTGGGCATATGGAATACACATATTTTCCCTACTTTTCACACTAAGTGCAACTAAAAACTAGACATTATCTATAAAACAAACAAAAGAAGACTTTGAAGGGTGAAAAGAAGACTGGCTCAGTGCCTTGAGACTCAAGGAATGACAGCAAGGTGATGAGTTCCCTGGAGATTGTTCCCGTCCTCACATATACCAGGCTTGGAGCTGAGGAAGCTGGTAACCTGGAAATACCAATGGTCACAAATAAAGAACATCAATAAGAGCCTTCTCTCTCCAACCAAGGGACCAAAAAAGGGCAGCCTAGCAAGACCAAATCTTTTGCACAATAACTGCTCTATTCTAATGAAAAACCACAGGAAACATGACCCATGCCAGAAAAGACCTAATGGGGAGCCTAGACTTCTATATTTGTGAAGCTATAATGACATGTCCTGACACCCCCACAAGGGTAGTGTCAGAGAAACCCAAGTAGGAGCCTGGAACTTTTATCCCCAGTGACTGGTAATGACACCTGACCCCTCCCACACACTTTGCCATGGTCAGAATAGTGACCACATGGGAAGCTAAAACTCCCACCTGCATGAAGCAATATTGAGAGGCTTCTCACCTCAGCTGTTTTTAGAGACTGTGGGGAGATACTGGACTTCCATTTCCATTTGACAATAACGAGGCAACACCTCTTTCCTCCCCCTGCAGAATACTGTCAGAGAAAGCCAGCTAAAATAGAAAATTTCAATAATTTCTTGTTCCATAACATAATACAAAAATGTCCAGTATAAAATTGAAAAACACCCATCATATCAAGAACCTGGAAGATTTCAAATTGAATGGAAAAAGACAATATCATATTATTTCACTCATGCGCAATTTAAGAAACAAGACAAATGAACAAACACAGAAGAAAAGAGAAAAACAAAAAACAGGCTCCTAAATATGGAGAACAAACTAGTGGTTGTCAGACAGGAGTGGGTGGGGAGTGGATGAAAGAGGACTAAGTGTACCCTTATGATGAGCAGAGTAATATGTAAACTTGTTGAATCATGGGATGCCTGGGTGGCTCAGTTGGTTAAGCGGCTGCCTTTGGCTCAGGTCATGATCCCAGCATCCTGGGATCGAGTCCCACCTTGGGCTCCTTGCTCGGCAGGGAGCCTGCTTCTCCCTCTGCCTCTGCCTGCCTCTCTGTCTGCCTGTGCTCACTCTCTCTCTCTAACAAATAAATAAATAAATAAATAATCTTTAAAAAAATTGTTGAATCATGATATTGTACACCTGAAACTAATATAACACTGTACGTTAATTATACTCCAATAAAAATTAAAAAAACAATCAATATATGCCAACGTGAAGGTGAAAGAGGTGTTGAAATTATCTGAAAAATATTTTAAAGAAACCATGATAAAAATGCTTCAGAAAGCAATCATGGTCACATTTGAAACAATTGTGGAAAAAGTGAAAAACCTCAGCAAAGAAATAGAATATGGAAAGAAGAACCAAGTGGGAATTTTAAAAACTGAAAAATACAATAATCGAAGCAAACATCTTGGGGGATGGGTTCAATGGCAGAATGAAAGATTCAAAGGAAGAATCAATTGAACTTGAAGGAAGACTTAGAAGAAGACAGAAAATATTCCCAATGTGGCTACAGATTTGGCCTATAGATTCTAGAAGCAGAGCAAATTGCAAGGATGATAAACCCAAAGAAATGCATGCCGAGACGCAACAAAATAGAACTTCTGAAAACTAAAGACATTAAAAATAATCTTGCAAGTTGCCAGAAGAAACAACACTTGACCTATAGGAGAAAAACAATTTGAATGACAGCAGATTTCTCATGAGAAAGCATGGATTCCAGAAGGAAGAACCATAATGTTTTCAAGTGCTAAAAGCAAAGACCTGTCAATCCAGAATCTTACTGTACCCATTAGAGATATTCATCAGGATTGAAGGGGAAATCAAGACATTTTCAGATTAAGGAAAACTAAGAATTATCCCTACTCTAAAATAATAGCTAAAGAAAAATCTTCATATAGAAGTGAAATAATAAAAGAAGGAATCTTGGAAAATCTGGGAGGAAGGAAGAACAAAAATATGGGTAAATAAAAAATATTTTCCTTCTCCTCTTGAGTTTTCTAAGTTATTTTTAATGGTGGAAGCAAAGATTATAACACTATCTGATGCGGATCTAAATGTATGTAGAGAAAACTTTAATACAATTATATATAGAAAGGGTAAAGGGATGTAAAGGAAGGCAAGATTTCTATGATTAAAAAACTGGTAAAACAACACCACCACTAGACTGTGATAAGTTATTATATGTAACATAATACTTAGAGTAACTATTTAAAAGCTATCCAAAAGGACAGACTCAAAAACACTATAGATAAGTCATACTGGAATTCTAAGAAATGTTTACAAAACTTATTGGAAGTCAGGAAAAGAAAACATAGAAACAAAAACAGAGCAAACAGAAAACATGTAACAAAATGACAGACTTAAGCCCTAATAAATCAACAATTCTATTAAATGTAAATAATCTAAATACACCAATTATGAGACAGAGGTTGGCAGAGTTTATTAAAGAACACAACCCAACTACATGATGCCTAAAATAAATTCACTCTAGATATAACAATATAAGCAGGTTAAGGGTAACAGATAGAAAAAGATATATTGTGCAAACATTAACTAAAGTAAAGCATGAATGGCTATATAAATATAAGATAAAAAAGGTCAGAGAAAAGAAAATTGCCAGAGACAGAGAGAGACATTATATAATAATAAAAGGGTCAGTCCACCAAGAGGACCGTAATCCTAAATGTGCATGCACCAAACAACAGAGCCACAAAATATGTGAATCAATAACTGATAAAAAAGGAAAGGAGAAATAGACAAATCCACAATCATAGTTGGAGACTTCAATACCCTTCTTTCAGCAACTGATAGAAAAACTAAGCAGAAAGTCAGCAAGGACAGAGAAGAACTCAACAAATAACAGGATCTAAATGACACTCATAACACACTTTGCCAAACAGCAGAGCTTACTTTCAAGTGTCCACAAAACATGCACCAAGATGGACCACAACATCAGCCTTAAAAAGGGAAAAAATCAGCAAATTGAAAAGAACTAGAGTCATACAGCTGCTCTCTGACCAGAGTAGAATTCAACTAGAGATCAATAGCGTAAAAATAACAGGAAATTCTCCAGAAACTAAATAACACACTAGATAATCTATGGCTCACATATGAAGTCTCAAGGAAATTTTTGAAAATATATTGAATAAAAATCAAAATACAACATATCTAAATTTGGGGGACAAAGCATGTAGTGATGAGCGGGAATGTTAAAACACTAAATGCCAACATTAGGAAAGAAGAAGAGTCTCACATCATTCATCTAAACTCCTATGTCAAGAACCTAGAAAAAGGAGAGCAAAATAAATCCAAAGCTAGCAGAAAGAAGGAACTAATATAGATAAGAACAGACTTCACTAAAACTGAAAATGGAAAAGAACAATCAAGAAAAAAATCAACAATACAAGGAACTAGTTCTTTAAAAAGATCAACAAAATTGAAAAATTTCTAGGAAGGCTGAAAAAAAAAAATAGAGGAGATTCAAATCACCAGTATCAGGAATGAAACAGAAATATCACTACAGACCCTACAGACATCAAAAGGATGACAAGGGAATATTATGAAGAACTCATATGCAATACATTTTACAACTGAGATAACATTGACCACTATCTTAAAATATGTAAACTATCACAACTCACCCAATATGAAATAGATCATTTAACTCTTAAGGAAGCATAATTCATAATTTGAAAATTATAAGAAATTTCCAGGCCCAGATGATTTCACTGAAGAATTCCACCAAGATAAATTTTCTCTTCAAGAAGAATTAATACTAATTATAAACAAACTCTTTCACAAAATAGAAGTGGTAAGAACACTTACAAACTCATTTTATGAGCCTAATATTTTGCTGATACCAAACACAGGTGAAGATGCCATGTGGGGTTCAGTATGCAAGGCATCCTCTGGAGAGGATGCAGGGAAATTGGATTACTCATATATTGCTGATGGGAATGTGAAATGGTACAGTTACAATGGAAAGCACTTTGACAGTTTCTTTTAAATCTAAACATGCAAACAGCACTGCACTCCTGGACATTCATCCCAGACCAATGAAGATTTATGTTCAGACAAAAAAACCCAAACTGTACATGGATAGTTATAGTGGCTTTATTTGCAACAATAAAAAAACTGGAAGCAAGCCAGATGTCTTTTAGTGGTGAATAATGGAGTGAGCTGTGGCACATCCATGCCAAGGAATACTACTGAGCAATAAAAAGGAACAAACTATTGGCACACCTGGGTAGCTCAGTCGGTTAAGCCTACAACTCCTGATCTCAGCTCAGGTCATGATCTTAGGGTCCTGAGATCAAACCCTGCATCAAGTCCACACTCAGGGTGGAGTCTGCTTAGGATTCTCTCTCTTCCTCTCCCTCTGCCCCTCCTCCTGCTCTCTCTCTCAAATAAATAAATAAATCTTAAAAAGAACAAACTATTGACTTACACAACACCTCAGATGAATCTCCAAAGCATTATGTTGGTGCGAAAAGCCAATATCTAAAGGCTACATACAGCACAAATCCATTTACATACTGCTTTTCAAATGATAAAATTATAAAAATGGAAAATTAAATGGAATTTTTAAAAGTGCAGAAGCCACATAAACAACAGCAGATGAGGTTCTGCAATCTATGGGATAGTTAGGTTGACAGCAACAGACCCAAATGCAGGCTGGTTCAGGAGTTTGTGCTAGTAACTCAAATACCACAAACAACGTAGCCCTTAATAATGTGTTTGCCCAAAGGATTAACAACTCCTAGTAAATCTCTGAACAAAACAACATTCGATCTTCTCTCAATTGACATAGTAGTTGCATTATTGGAAAATATTGAGTATATCAAAACTATACAAACATTATTTTGTGTTTATATGTAAAAGGGAGTTAGCTCCCCCTCCCCAGACCAGAGAGGCCCAGCCTGGTCCAGAAACCTGCCCAAGGGGAGAGAAGGAACCAGGCCTTTTGTCTTAAGCACCTCTGTTTTTCCACCATACTTGGCTGTACTTTCTCCAGCTGGCCGTGGGGTAGACCCAGAACTTGGAAAAACTGTGACTCCTCAGTTCTTGGATTCTTTCTCACACAGAACTCCACCTGTGATGGGTAGAACTTTCTGGTGAAAGGGCTGAAAAACTCAGGCTCTTGCCTCTTTCTCCGGAGACAGCCCATCCCAGGAAAGAACTCAACATTGGCCAGTCTAGACAGAAAAGCTTCGTCTGGCTTCTACCATCTCTTAGACATGGCACACGTGCCCTGGGCCATTGAGAGATTTCCAGGTTCTCCTAATTCAGTCTACAAGGACACCTTCCCACAAAACATAGTCAAAGGTCTTGCTCATTTGTGTGGGGCAAGGAGGCACCAGGAGTCATCCCTCCTGCACCCAAATCACCCACCCACTGCTAACTCTGCAAGGTCCAACCCATAGGTAGGGCCAGTCAAACTTCACTGAGGTCCAGGAATATTTGCCTGGTCAGAGGCTGGTCCACGCTATCTAAACCAGACAGAAGGTAGCTCTCACCATGGTCATTTGTGAGCAAAGACTGTGACCTTCCCTGTACCCTCATTATGCTTACCCAGGAAGCAATGAGCAGCTGCCACTGAAATGTCACTGCCGCCACCACCCAGCCCAGAGTGGCTTCTCTGTAGGACCAAGCCCATGGGAAAAACGTGTTTTCATTCACCCACCACCCCTCGTCAACAACCTAGAGTGGGTCCAAGCAACACTGTGCTAAGTAAGAGTAAATAAGACAGGGAATATGATTTCAGAGGCCCTCTGAGGTGGGGGGCTGGAAACCCAGGAAGGAGGTGGTGGAGGCTTGAAGCCAAGCTGCCATTTTTACCCTCTTGCTACTTCTCCATCCTGGCATGGAAGAATTCTTTTCAGGTCTCTGTGTCCAATCAGTGATGGGAAGCCCAGGTTTCCATTGTGCTCGGTGCCCCCAGAACTATCCTGTTCTTTACCTTCTCAGCCCCTTCTCAGAGACCCATGCCCAGATGTGAGACTCTTCCTCTCCCTACCCTCTGTCCTCCCTCCAGCCCACAAGAGTTTTAACAGTTTGGATGGTGGGAAAAATTGGCCCTGACCCATTCATGTCCTTCACACTGAGCCTTAGCTGGGATGTCCAAAGGATTAATGTTTCTGTTATTCTCAATGAGCCTCGGTACCTTCCCTAAGGTGATAGAGGCCAAGGAAGGGTGTAAATGGGATCATCGGACAGAAAAACCATTGAAGGGGAAACCCAAGTAAAACATTGGTTAATTCTACTCAGGAACAATGCCATCACTCAAGAAGTTGGGAACAGAGCACACCGTAGTGGATTCAGGCCCAACCCAGGGTGTCAGCGACACAGAGGTCACCTATGGGGTGGGCATATGCCTTGAAATGGACAGGACTAGCACTCTGGGCATTTCCATGGCTGCTCTGGTAGGCTTCTAGTCAGTGGCCACCCTCTCACAGCAAACAGATCTTCTCCTCCCTGATTGTTTCTGCCTCAGAAGGAAGAACTTCACCAGGCCTCCAGGCCATGCAGAAAACCAAGGCCCACAACCTGGTTTTCCAGGAAGGCTGGGTTATGCCTGCTTGTGTGTTGCCTGGACACTCATCATCAATAAGATGGCTCTGGTCGTGGGGCAAAACATACCACCAAACCCAGGTATGAGATCTGGCATTACAACTCGAGGGACTGGAATATCAAGGGAGATGGGTGAGGCCACTCTCCCTCCTTCAGGACCTTCCAGGGTCTGGCAAGAATTTCCCCTGGCCCAGGACACACCTTCCTCACTTACCAATCTCCTGGAGGGCCCACTCCCCAAGCCTCAGCCAGTTCATACCTGTGATGGTCAATTCTACATGTCAGCTCAACTAGGCCATGGTACCCAGAGATTTGATCAAATATTCTAGATGTTTCTGTGAAGGTATTCTTTAGATGAGATTGACATTTTGATCAGTAGATTTTGAGTAAAAGAGATTTCCCTCTATAAGGTGGGTGGGCCGCACCAGTTCAACCAGTTGAAGGCCTGAGGAGAAAAAAAATGACTGAGCTGCCCCAAGGAAGAGAAATTCTGCCTTCAGATGATTTTTGGACTCAAGTCGAATTATCATCTCTTCCCTGGGTCTCTAGCCTGCTGGCCCACCCTGCAGATTCCGGACTTTTCCTGCTTCCTGGGTCAGGCCGGCCAATTCCTAGAGAGACAGAAACAGAGAGAGAGATGCACATTCCATTGGTCCTGTTCCTCTGGAGAACACTTACTAATTCATTATCCTCTGGTAATACCTCCAAAAATGTGTCCTTTGAAAGCGCCACTGTGACCGTTCTCCATTAGGTTAGCGTGCTGAGTGTGTGTTTTCACCAAGCCTCAAACTCTGTGACTTCAGGGCCACCTGAGACACACACACCAGATGTGTGCTCTAGTTAAAATCTCAAATGTTGAGGTGCCTGAGTGGCTCAGTTGGTTAAGCCTCTGCCTTCGGTTCAGGTCATGATCCCAGAGTCCCGGAATTGAGCCCCACATCGGACTTCCTGCTCAGTGGGGTGTCTGCTTCTCCCTCTTGTCTGCCCATCGCTCTCTCCTTGCTCATGCTCACTTTCTCTCTCTCTCTCAAATAAATAAATAAAATATTTAAAAAAGTAAAAAATCTCATATGTTCACACAGCTTTGCCATGTTATTAAGGATATATTTGCCTCTAAAACCATCCTTTGTAGTATGAGGGTGAGACAATGTCTAGAATAAATCCATTGTCAATTTCTTGCACCCCTTTTGATGGTACTCATCTGGGGGGCGGGGGAAGCTGATCTTCCGGGCACAGAGCGACGGTGGTACGGGCATGCCACACCCCAACTACAGGCATGTTAACAAATGGAAGTTTCCCTCTGTTTCTTTACATTAACGCAAGCAATAGCAACCTTCATCTTCAGGCCTAGAAACATTCTATGTTCAATTGACTATTAGGACTTTTCAAAATGAGCTAGAGAAACACTTCATTCTGAAAATCAAATGAACTAAGGCTAAGAACAAAACAACAACAACAAAAAACCCCTAGAATATGGGAGTGTTTTAATTCAGCAGTTTGTAAACTGGCTTAATACTTGACTTCCGCACAGTCTGTGTGCTGGATCTCGAGGTCTATTGAGGTCGGGCCGTTCGCTGTCCCAGCCCCGCACCGGCTGGTTGTGTTTATGACGGGGGTGGGGAAGTAAACAAGTTGGCCTATCTTGTGTGTTTTCTTTCCTAAGTAATCATCACTCAACAGAAAGGACAGCTCAAAGACCCCCAAAGTCTCCATATGCTAGAGATGCCCAGAGCTACGAATAGTTTTGTCGCTGTTGCTGTTCTGTTGTAGGATAAGAGAAATAGGGAGGGGAATGGCCTGGAAGAGGCCAAGCCTGGGCTCAGGAAGGAGCCTGCACAGCTGGCCTCGGGCCTGCCTTTTGAAGCCAGATGTGCTGTTGAAGGTGCGCACTCCTCCGCCATCCAGGACCTGGGGAGGGAGATGCTTTTGTGACCTGTGCTCAGATCACCTTATGCCTCAGAGCCTGAAAGTTGAGCTGACTGTCACTTTACTGGGGCTATTGTTACCGGAGTCACCCATCAGCCTCCCCTTGGCAGAGCACCCCAGGCTTCTTGCTAAGCCCAGCCCAGCTGTGGTATGGCCCTGCCATCAATTATTTGCGGTCTGAGAAGTCTGGGCTAATCCTTTTAGGGTGGGTGGCCTTTTTGTTCCCTCTCATGGCCAAGGCTCGTAAGACAAACCCAGCAGTCTTCATTGTTCCATAGGTAGCGGGGACAACAGCGACACAAAGGTCTCAAGGAGCCTTTCAGCTCCCAGCGAGCTCGTGGCGATAGTCAGGAACCTGTGGGCACAAGTATCATCAGGAAATGAGGGGTCTCAGAGCACAGATGCTGCCAACACACAGCTCACCAACTTGAAAGCTGGAGATTATTTAATCTCCAGCAGTCTCACTTTTAAAAAAAATTTAGTTATGCGTTGCTTTAAATCAGGAAATTTTACATTAAAATCTCCCTTCTGGCTTCCTCGGAAAAATCAGGAGACCTGGCGGCATTGGACTGTAATTCCCAAGGCGCGTGCAGACCGGCCCTGGGGAACCAGCGCCCCCTTCAGGTAGGGCCGTGATCGCCAGAGCGCAGGCCCCAACAGGCAGCCGTGGCTTTACCCAACCACTAGCCAGAAATGCGCTTTTTCTTTTTTTTTTAATTTAATTAAAAATTTTTTTTAATTTAAACATACAATGTAACCCCACCACCCTCTCCCAACCCCCCTCCCCCCACCCCCCTCAGTTTGTTTTATGACATTAAGAGTCTCTTTTGGTTTGTCTTCCTCCCAATCCCATCTTGTTTCGTTTATTCTTTTCCTACCCCCTTAGCCCCCACCCCCGTTGCAGCAATGTCCGCAATAGCCAAGTTATGGAAAGAATCTAGATGTCCATCAACAGATGAATGGATAAAGAAGATGTGGTATATATATAATGGAATACTATGCAGCCATCAAAAGAAATGAAATCTTACCATTTGTGACAACATGGATGGAACTAGAGGGTATTATGCTTAGTGAAATAAGTCAATCAGAGAAGGACAACTATCATATGATCTCCCTGATATGAGGAAGTGGAGAAATGCACTTTTTCAAACCCAGACCAGCTGTGTCAGAAATGCGGGAAGGGGGCCCTGTAGTCTGCATCCTGACAACCCTCCAGGGGATTCTGATGCCTGCTAGAGTGAGGACTGCTGAGGTGGAGCCTGGGCTCTCCACTTCCCACAGTCCCCACCACGCCCTGCTGCCTGTTCCCAGCCCACCTCCCTCAGTGACATTAAATGCTGATTCTTTTGGCTTCTGTGTCACCTCTGACTTCATGCTGCTTTCGAATGTGGCTTCTGAGGCACTCCCTGGCAGACTGGCCGAGGGAACAGTTGGCCACAAGGCCAGACGTCGTGTTCTCTGCACACACAGGGGGAGGGCACTGGGCAATGGCGAGGGCCTCCAGCCAGCCCATAAAGCCAAGAGTCACAGAGCAGCCCCTAAGACTCCAAGAATGATGACCCAAGAGGAGCCGAAAAGAGGCAGATGAGGGGAGGGGACCCAGGATCGGATCAGTAATAACCACCTGGATCCAGTGAACTTAACTTCCCGGGGCTCCTTGCTGTCCTGGTGGACGTGGCTCGGCACAGCCGTAAGTAGTTATGTGTGTTTAGATGTTTCTGGAATCTGTTCTGGTTTATGTATCTTTCTGCGCGTTCATTCTGTCTCTGCCTCAGAAGACAGCTTCCCTCCCTACCGCCCAGGGCAGGGAGGGCTCCTTAGTTCCTCCAAGCCCAGGGGAGCCTGGCACACTCGGGGTCACCACGAAGAGGAGGTGGAGCAGTGGGAAAGTGGACAAAGACCAGAAAGGACGGCTAATGGTTGTCATGTCCCCTGTCCAGCCCCCAACTGCCCAGAGCTCTGGACTCCTGGCTGCCTTAGGGGATCCAGGGGCCCAGAGCTCTTCCTGCTTAGTTGTGAGCTGCCAAGGTCCAGGGCATGTGGGATTTGTCTTAGTGCCCCAGCCTGGCACCATGCATTTCACAGAGCCGCCACACACTAGTGCTCACTAGGAAAAAAGAAATGAAACCATGCTGAGCGGAAGCTGGTGGGTTGTGGGGGGGCGGGCAGAGGGGTCCTCCTCTCACTTGGTCATTCAGTCCCTCATCCATTCATTTACTGTGTGTGGAACAGAGGTTGCAAGCCCTGCTTCAGGCGCAGGTGGGGCAGGCACTCAGTGACGGACCAGTCCAATAGAAGAAATCAAGGCACAGCTGTCGACACCAACATGCCACAGCCGGGAGAGGGAGAAGGAAGGGCTGCGGGTGTCAGGTGTTCCCAACAAGCTGACTTTTCCCACCTCAGGATGGGGGTTCCCTCCTTGCCTACCCGCCTCCACCCCATACAATATGGGCCACTTCCACCTTAGGAAAGAAAAAGGAAGACAGAGGGATATCTAGTCTGTGCCCGTGTGGTACTAAGAGTCTTAGACCCTCACCACCCTCAGGGGAAGGTGCAGCTATGTTGAAAAGAGGATCATAATCATAGCGGGCACAGCTACTTATAACCAATATTATGATGCCAGGAGCAGCAGTAGGAACAGCTACTTCATTTCTCACATTCTCATTGAGACTCTGCGTCTGGGTCATATTTTCTGCATTTGTGGCATTTACTCGTCCCAGCCAATGGAAGTAGCTAGTTTAGCCTGAATTTAGAGGTGAAGAACCCAACATTTAGGGAATGTAGGTGTTAGACACCTTTTCAAACTCAGTGAGAAACTTAAGAAGGTACCTCAGCAAAGAAGAGACAGCAATGGAAGAAAACTGAATTCGAGGCCAATGTCCTGAGTTTCATCTAGCTCTGTTAATGATTAGCTGTCTGGTCACGACATACAGTTGCCCAGGGAGTACACTGCACAACTCCAGGAGGTGCCACCTTACAATGTGAATGTACAGTGTGAATGCCCCAAGTTGTACCACGTGGTGGCTCTGCTTAGTTCTGTGACCACCTCACCTTACATGGTTCTGTGAGGGCTCAAACAAGTGTCTGCACAAAGACTTTGTGAGCAGAGCAGGGAAGTGCAAGTCAGGTAACTGTGTCTCTAAGGGTTCCAACCATGCCTTTCCACAGGATGTCCCCTTGATGGAGAATCTTCCATGCATCACCGGGATTAGCCGAGACCTGGCTGGCAGAAACGAACACTCTCAGAAGGGTAGTTTTCTGCCCTTTTCTATATGATGGGACTCATCATTGACCTACAGAGAGTTCGTATGGATGCTGGGCTCGCTCCCCCATCCCCAGACTCTTCCAAGCAGGCTTGGAGGAGGCAAGCCTCTAAGTGTTCTGTATCAGGGTTGGACATGTGGATAGACAATGTTAGGGGCACTCTGGAGGTCCTAGTCCTGCTGTGCTGAGGACAACCCCCCTGGGAGGGGTGGCTGAACAGCACACCAGGGCCGAGCTGGGACCCTCCTCAAAGCTGATTGGTGTGGGTATGAAGACCTCCACGCTGGGCCTGGGGACTTGGGGGTGGGATTTGGAGATGTCTAATGATCTCTGCTGCTGACCTGAATTGAAGGTAGGTCAGCAAGGCAGCTCAAGGTCAGCTGCCTTCTCCCATGGGCCCGGCCACAAGTCTGCCCAAAAGGCCACATGGAATGGAAGACAATGAGAGAAGGGAGCCTGGAAGGAAAAAGGGGGTTCTCTGTGGCTTTCCCATCCCTGGGTCCAGATCTTCCTGAGTGCAGATATTTTGGGGGGGTTCCCTGTGCCTTATAATAAATGGCACATTTATACATTTGCACAACTTCCTTCCATTTTTTCCCCCATTTAAGTGGGTTTCTGCTAGCCATGACTGACAGAGCTGCCAACTTGTCCCCCCAACTCCTCATGCCTAGTGGTACAGGAAAGATGTAGAAGCCACGATATCAGACAAAATTCCCCAACCTTACGATTAAAATATGGGGTACAGACATGGAAAATCACAGGACTGCCTAGTAACAGCCAGACATGCCTGTTCCCCATCTCAAGTAGTTCTTTCAATATCCCTTTGAGGCAGTTCTTGTTCCGGGTTTATAAGTAAAAACATTGAGGCTCAGAGAGGCTCGGCAACTTGCCTGAGGTCACACAGCGCCTGCCAGTTCTGTGCATGTATTCCTCGTCCCACTCAATCTGTTCCCTGCTGCTAGAGACCCCTGGTCAGAAGAGCTCACAGAATTCAAAACATTCGCCAGAGCAGGACTCTGAGGAGTTTACTGGTCCTATTAAGGCCCTCACACATGTTTTAAATTTCATTTTCCCAAGCCCTGGGGAAGACTTGCTAAAGCGGCCGAGTAGACAGCAGCTGTGGACAGAGATCACTTCCTAGGGGCCCCACTCAGTGACTCTCGTCATCCGCTCCATCCTCTGTGCTGCTGCAGCCCTCGCTTGGAGAGGAGGAGACGGCTGTGCTTCTGAGAGCCCCCCTGCTCTGCCCCCCAGGCCAAGTACGGTCCCAGACCCCCAAGTCAGAACCCCCAGGGGCATTTACCAAATGTGCGGTTCTCTGGGTCCCCCCCAATCCCGCACCGGGTTGCACTGAATCAGTCAGTCCTGGGATCTGCATGTTTAAGAGCAAATGCAAAGAGTCTTATGCACACTTGAGCCGCAGACTTGGGCACCATTTTTGGAGACATTGAGGACCCTGTGTCCTCCAAGTGAGCCAAGAGTCCTCCTCGTGGGACCTTCCCAAGTGTTTCGCTTACATTCCTTTCCTTCATTAGTGCTTTTGGTTTCCGTTGGAGCCACTGTCTGCCTCAGCCAGGGAGTGCTTGGGAAAGCAGATGCAGCTTTGCAGTCCCCCCATCCTCCAGGAATGTGGGGAGTCTGTCCCGGGTGGCTCTGGGAAGTTCGCCATCCCGATGACCGCTGACCGAGAGAGCGAAGACCCCCGGAGGCAACTGGGTGATTTCCAGCAGCTCTCCTGGCTGGCTGGTCACTGCAGAGAAACAGAAGTCCCTGCAGAGCACCCCGACCCCGAGCAGGGCACACGGGGGAGGTGGGGTGCGGTGTCCCTTTAGCATCTTTACAGAGGAGGGTCTGGGCAGCAGTCAAGTTAGGCCGGACAGAGGAACTGAGAGGCCACGATGGTCTAGTACTTCCTGCAAGTTGGAGAGAAGCCGAATCGTCTGTCTCAGATGTGGGGGGCAGGTGTGCAGACTAAGAGGGTCCCTGGTGATCGGGGACTGAGCCACCCCTCAGGCCTAACCCTTGCCTAACCCAGGGAGCCACATGAGAAGGCAACCTGGGGCTGAAAAGAACATCTGATCTTTCCACAGAAACTGGAAACCCTGATTGTATGTGGCATCTCCCAATCTTCAACAAAATGTTCGTGATGAATTCAATTTATAAACAGCTTTCTAGGCCAGGTGGACGAATATATCTGCTGACCGGACACGTCCCTCGGGTTGGCGTTCAGCTTTGTCTGGGAGGCAAGGACTCTGCCAGGGGCGAGAGGAGCTGGGTCAGACGCGTGCCCTCCGGTGGACAGCCTCCCGAGCCGAGGCTGGAGGCCATTGGAGGCAGAACCACCAGGGACACAAGCAGGGTTCTCGAGCCCCAGGGTGGGGTTTGGGGGGGGCGGTCTTTGGCCTCAGGTTGGCCCAAGCTGGCCTGGGGAGCATCCTTGGCCTTCGTTTA
This sequence comes from Taxidea taxus jeffersonii, assembly GCA_003697995.1. Taxonomy (NCBI): domain Eukaryota; kingdom Metazoa; phylum Chordata; class Mammalia; order Carnivora; family Mustelidae; genus Taxidea; species Taxidea taxus. Next base: position 33,181 of record ML102173.1, read on the forward strand.
TCCTTTCAACAAATATCTGGGGCCTCTCTGCCATGTGCCAGGCCCTGGGATATGGTAGTCTATTTACTTTCTGTGGCTGTCGGAACAAATCACCACAGAACTTGGTGGCTGAAAGCAGCAGCAATGTCGTCTCACAGTCCTGAAGACCAGAAGTCAGAAACCAGTATCGATGGGCAGGAAGCCAGGTGTGGCCCGGGCTTTGCTCCCTCCGGGGACTCTGAGGAAAGAGTCTGCTCCGCGCCTCTTTCAGGTTCTGGTGGCTGCCCACATTCCAGTTTGTGGCCCTGTCCCTCCCCACCCTGTCTCTGTGGTCACACAGCCCTTCCTCTCCTGCGTGTATCCAAATTACCTTCTGCCTCTCTTATAGAAGGACACTCGGGATTTGGTGCGGGACCCACCTGGATATTGCAGGATAATTTCCCCATCTCCAGATCTTGAATCATACCTGCAAAGACCCTTTTATCTTATAAGGTGACATTGATAGGTTCCAGGGATTGAGACTTGAGAGCATTAGGGGACCAAGATTGTTCCACCTGTCACAGGGGGTCAAGGAGGAAAGAGTGAATCTCTGCCCTTGTAGACCCGACTTTCTAGCAGAGGAGGCAGGAAAAAGCCAAGAAGCCAATAACTACATAAAATAATGTCACACTGTGCAAGTGGGAGAAAGAACGATCAAACTCCTTGAGGTACCCTCAAACCTCAGGGGTGCTCCAGGGGACAGGAAGGGGGCCTTGACCCCAGAGGGCCCGCCCTGGCCTCCCTCCAGCCAATCAGGCAGGTGCAGCATGTCCCCAAGCTGCACTCCTGCGTCTCTTAGCTCACACCTGTTGCAAATGTGTGCCGCGGCCCTTGAGACTTGGTGAATGAGAATGTCATCTGGTGGGAACCGAGAGCACAAGAGGGATGGGAACTTTCTAGATGTAGGACACAGTCGGCCTGCCTGCTGCCAGGTTCCTGCAGGGTTTATCTGGGTGAATAAGAAGGGACTTCTTGTAGCACGTTTCCTTTCTGAGTTCCAAGCCCCACTGGGGAGACTTTCTGGGCTCCCAGGGGCATGCATCAGGGATTCAAAACCTGCCGATCACTGGGCAGGTAGGAAGGGAGGCACAGTGGCAGTGCCTTCCACTGAGGGAGGACTCCTCGTGGGAGGGCCTGGCAGCAACCATGCAAACTGCCCAGAGCAGTCACCTGTGCCTTTGGGTCTCTGACCTGGCAGCGCCATTTAACCGGTGAGCCCAGCCTGGGAAGCACATCTTGGAAGAGCCTGCCGAGAAAGGTCCAGAATGGGCAGAGTCTCTGCTACCTCATGATCACATACATTTCAACATGTGCTTTCTCCTGTCCTACTCCATCTTCCCTGCCAGGCACACGCCCTGTTTGGCCTCCGAATTTAAATGCAATTCATAGACAAAACCTCACACCACACCCTCCTCCCCCACCACCACCCTCCTGCCACCCTGAGGTCTCCCCTCCCAGACACTGGGAAACTCTGGATGGGGGCTGGGGTCTACCCATCCCCCAGAGCCATGGGAGCTGAGCCCTCTTCCTCCTGCCCCCAGGAGCGTGGGCTGCTGGCCATTCAGGTGCTTCGTATCTACGTGGTGAAACAGTCTTCACCCTCTCTCAGAGGGGAGGAATGTTGGGGCAGGTTCAAATGTTCGGCAGGTTCAAAGCCAGGGAAAGCCCGAGACCCCAAGGCACCCTGGGGGACAGGGAATGGGGCTGGGAACATTGAAGACCTGGCCACAGTGCTGGGAAGCTGCTGGGCATGGTAGCTTCAGAAAGAGTGGGGAGAGCAGGACGCTGCTGATTCACTTGACCTTGACCAAGGGCCCTCGAGGGGACTCTAGAAAAATAAGAATAAGGCCACCTCTCTCACCTGGTTGCTATGAAAATTAGATCTGATTTCAGCATAGCCTCTAAGACATACTAGGCACTCATCAAATGGGGGAATATTATTGTTATGGTTCATACAACATGACCTTGAGAAAGTCATTCCATCTCTCCGAATTGCTTTCCTCAGCTGTCAAGTGAGGCATTCCCAGGCTCTTTAGTTTTGTTGTCTTTAAAATAACACTGGTCATAGCTCATTCCCCATAGGTTGTTGTGGGGATTACGCAAGTCAGTGGGGCAAGAGCCCGGCACGGGCATGTGTCTAGAACCAGTGCTACTCTGCGTGCCGGGACATGCCGTCCCTCCACATCTTCCCAGCGGATGGCAATGGGACCAGGATTAGAGTCCAGGCAAAGGGAATGGTTTGTAGGAAGCCCAGCCCAGCCCCGCCTGCCTTAGCAGCTGAGCCGAAGCCCAAGGTCACAAGGGCTGCAGAGCCCCCACCCCTGGCAGCCCCTCCTGCTCAGGCAGTCCTGCTGTTTGTTAGACTCCGGGTGGGCATAATCAGGCAGGACGCATGCACAGTGGTGAGACAGGCTGTCATTTCAAAGACAAGCAAACTGATAACTAGGGATGTTCAGAAACGTGCCTGAGTCCCACAGTAAAGCAGGGATGAATAGAAAACTGGAGCCCTGGGGTCCTGAGACTCCTGTGTCCCACAGGATGGAAGTCCCAGCATCACCTAGGGTGAGGGCACTAGACCGTTGCCATCCCTGCACCTAGAATGTTCAGGGAGCTGGTGAGTCACTTCCCAGGGCACCACCATCATGACCCATGATGTGGTGGGCACTCAGAGGTCCAGAGGCCCAGGTGCGGGTCCTGGTGACACACTGACCTGTTGTCCACACGGGGTGCAGGGAGCACCCAGAACCCACTGATCCTGCCAGATCTCCCAGGGCTTCCAATATCCAGGAACCTGGAGAGGAGAACCCAGCCCAAAACAGAGCATCTGCGAGGAGCTGCTATTCCCAAATTGCCACCAGGGATTCACGAAATTAAGTCTTTCAAGAAATCCATGGTCTCTCATCCATCCTGGCTTGGGGAGTTAAGTTCCATCCCCTCTTGAGGTCCATAGTCCCCAAAAAGCCCTGGTCTGAGGCCACCTCTGGTCCCTCCTGCTCGTCCCTTTTCTCTGAGCATCACCTGGAAAGGGCTGGTCAGAGAAATGCTCATTGATTCTATTGGAAGAGTTCACGGGGCTTGGAGGTGCCAATGCACCCACCCCTCCACGCCATGAATCACTTCCCCAAGTCCTGCTCTGCTTAGACTGGCCTCTGTGGTGGTGGCTCCCCCACCTGACAGAAGAGGATAGCACTGTGCAGAGCTCACTTCAGCAATGACCTTGGGGGTCCAGGTCCAAGGAGGCTACAAGGCCACAGAGTGCGGAGTGCCCAGGGCGTGGGATGTATTTACAGACTCAGCTGTTCTAAAGTCTTCGCGCAAGCGGACTGGTTTCCAGTCTTACGCTTTTAAAGCAGTGCTGCAGCGTAGACGCATGCGTGAACACGGTGTGTTATTTGATTCATGAACACGCGGCTCTGTGTCACCAAGCCCCTGTTCATTTCCCCTTACCCCAGGAACACAGCTAGAGTGCTTCCCCATCTCTCCTGCCATTTGGAGCATGCTGACTTGGGACCAGTGGAATGTGGGAGTAGGTAATGTGAGCACCTCCAGACTGCCCAGGAAAAATGCCTGCAAATCCGCTCTGCCCTCTTTCTCCACCAGCGAGGGAGTAGAGAAGGCTCCAAGGTCTGGAGAGGGTGGAGCCCAGGGTGGAAAGATCTCCCCATCCGAGAGAAGCCACTGGCGAAGAGCCACCCAGGAGGGCCTTCCAGCCAGGAACCCCCATGCTGGATCCCTGCCTCAGGGAGAGGAAACTTCCAGAGCTTCAGGCCAGGGCCAGCCAACTGCCAAATCTGGCCCGCTGCCTCCTTGTCTGTGGACTGTGAGCACCACATAGTTTCTGCATTTGGCAAAATGGTTTAAAGAATAGAATTTGGTGACCCATAAAAATGACATGAAATTCACATTTCAGTGTCCATAAAGTTTGACTAGAGCACAGCCACTCTGTTCATTCACATACTGTCTGAGGTTTCTTCCTTCCACAAGGACTAGAGATAAGGAATTGCAACAGAGGCTATAGGGCTTGCGAAGCCTCAAATATTTACTACCCAGTCTGTACAGATGGTTAGCCAAGCCCTGCTTCCTCTAACCAGGATCTGGGGGCTGTTTGTTGGGAAAGTTAGCTTACCCTGGCTGACCCAGCTAGAGGACTTTTCTAAAGAGATAGGGTGAATCGTTTGAAGACTGAGGTAAAAGGAAAATTTGGCTTTGGGGGGATTGTGCTAATCTGTAGTCCCACTCTGACAACCCTGGGTGTGTGATACGCCCTCACCTGTGAAATCAGGTAAGAATTCCACCCTCCTAAGATTTTGGTAGAGCTGATGGGAAATAGTCAGTGCACATGACCTGTAATTGATAGAGTTGGTATCTACCTCTGGGTGCCTAGGGTCCTTCTCAAGACTGTTACAACACAGTGGATGCTTTTAGTGCCTAAGGCTAGTCCTGGGAGGAAGAGCTCCTTACCACATCAACTTTGACTGCCTGAAGAGTGTCTGAGGAAGATGCTTTCTCCTTCAGATATGCATGCCGTCATGCAGCCCTGTGACAGAGGACCGGAACTCCTGGGTTTTTCTCCCTTTGCTAGGTTTCCATAGCTCCTCCACACTCTGTTGTAAGTAGAACGCAATCAGATGGCATGATATTGGGACTTCTAATGAGACATATGTATTTGGCCTTCCACCCTGTTTCTGACACAGAGCTCCTAGGACTCTTGAGAGCAGTAAAGTTGTCTCCTGTTATGTTAACAAGGTGACTTTTAGACCCCATCTAAGGATGGGGGCTCATTGCCTGAAGAATCAGCCATGTGATTAGAGGGTTGGAACTTTCTGTCCCATTCCCCAGCCTCTGGAGAAGGAAAAGGAACGGGAAGTCCAGTTCACTGCCAATGACCAGTGATCTAACCGATCATGGCTATGAAATGAAGCCTCCATCAAAACCCAAAAGGACTGGATTCAGAGAGCTTCTAGGTTGGTGAACATGTGGAGATTTGGAGAGACTGGTCAACCTGGAGAGGGCATGGAAGCTCACACCCTTTCCCCATAGCTTACCCTAAGCATCTCTTCCATCTGGCTGTTCCTGAGTTATATCCTTTTTTTAATCTGTCAGTGATCTTGTAAGTAAAATGTTCCTCTGAGTTTTGTGAGCCACTCTCTCAAATTAATCAAACTCAAGGAGGGGGTCATGGGAACCTCTGACAGCTGGTCAAAGCACAGGTGATAATCTGGGCTTATGACTGGCGTCTGAAGTGTATGTGTGTGTGGTGGGGACAGTCTCATAGGACTGAATCCTTAACATGCATGATCTGATGCTATTTCTAGATAGTGTCAGAATCGCCTTGAATTTTAGGATACCCAGCTGGTGTCAGAATTGCTTGATCATGTGGGACTCCCCACCCTCCAGCACATACCCAAGTTGGAATTGGGTCCAGAAACATCGGGATTTGTGTATGGGGAGTTCTGAAATGGGGAACTCTACGGGTTATAGTTCAGTCCTCAACACCGGTAGAATGAGGACACCCAACTGCAAATTGGCAGATCCCTAGAGAAAACCAAGAGCCGTCTCTCTCCTTTGAAAATTCCTACTGATGAGAGGGCCCAGGAATATTCAAGAAGATGGGAAGCAATGGTTAGACCACCTGACCTCTATCTAGCATATGAACTGGTGAGGAACTGAAGGAAGGAAACTATTTTTGGAAACTGGTTAAATGTATAAGTCAGAGACATAGATGGAAATTCTATCTGGCAACATCCACAGGTCTATCAGGAAAGTACCAAGAAGAAAGGAGAGAGAAGGTGGCAGAGATGGGCTGCGGGCAGCTCCTAGTATCCATTATGGTCAGTTATTAAATATTGAGGAACTTGGTGAGCCTGTTGATAAACTGTTGGCAGCTTAAACTCAGCCATGGTGGAAGTATTATACCACAGAAATTGGCAGAAGCCACAGACCAAAGCTTTGTGAGTATTTATCAGAGATCTAATTTACCAGCACACCACTGGGTAGAGGGAATTGAGGAAGGAAGAGTCTGGAGTGGAGACAATGTCCCAGCAGGGAAAGAGCCTTCTCCTGGAGGAGGAGAAGCAGCAGAAAAGGAATAACCTTAGGAGGTAGATATTTTTCCATTAGGGAAATTTTTCAGCTAAAGCACAATGGTTAAATAATTTGCCCAAAGTTACATAGCTAATAAGTGCCAGAGTTGGAATCTAAAATCAAGTGTTTCTGGCTGTAATCATTTTTTTGTTTTTTGTTTTTTCCACTCCACCAATAATAGATGAATGAATGATTAAAACAGAATTACCTGTTTTAAAGAGGCTTTGTAGAGCCAGTTCTAGAAAGTATCTAAAAAATTCACAATCGTGGGTGGTGGACATTGGGGAGGACATATGTGATATGGTGAGTGCTGTGAAATGTGTAAGCCTGATGATTTATAGACCTGTACCCCTGGGGCAAATAATACATTATATGTTAATAAAAATAATTTTAAAAAATTCACAATCCATGAGTTAGAATCACAACTTGGTTATGGCTTTTCTTTTTTTTAACATCTTAATTTAATTTTATTTTTTTCAGTGTTCCAAGATTCATTGTTTATGCATCACACCCAGTGCTCCATGCAATACGTGCCCTCCTTAATATCCACCTCTGGGATCATCCAACTCCCCACCCTTCTTCCCTCCAAAACCCTCAGTTTGTTTCTCAGAGTCCACAGTCTCTCATGGTTTGTCTCTCCCTCTGATTTACCTCAATGACACTTTTCCTTTCCTTCTCCTAATGTCCTCCATTTTATTCCTTATGCTCCGCAAATAAGTGAAACCATATGATAACTGACTCTCTCTGCTTGACTTATTTCACTCAGAATAGTCTCCTCATGTATCCTCATGTTGATACAAAGTTGGGTATTCTTCCTTTCTGATGGCTGCATAATATTCCATTATATATATGGACCATATCTTCTTTATCCATTCATCTGTTGAAGGGCATCTTGTTTTTTTCCATAGTTTGGTGATTGTGGCCATTGCTGCTTTGAACATTGGGTACAGATGGCCCTTCTTTTCACTACATCTATATCTTTGGGGTAAATACCCACTAGTGTAATTGCAGGGTCATAGTGTTGATTTTCAATGGCTTTATTTTCACAAACTAAATACACCCTCAATGGATCCAAGTTTGCTATCATTAGAGGTTTTCTGTATGTCTAATTCTTCATGTATAGTCCTAGAAGCCAAGGCCAAAAATGTGTTTTGAGAATTCTTTGGTGTTGTCCTTGGAGTCATGCCTAAACTCTCAAGGAAGTCAACTTTAGAGGCAAAAGTCTGGGTAAGGTCATCACATCCAGGAACAGGGTGGTGACTTTGAAGGGGATGACTGCAATTGAGAATCTAAGACCTGCTGGCTGTCTCATCACACCCCTTGAGGAACTCTCCAATTTGGGCAGGGAGGTGGGGAAGTTGGAAACTGAACTAGACTTCTGTTTGCATTTCTTTTGGCAGGGATAGTTACATGTGTAGACAAGAATTATTAGGATGACTTACCTGGATTTAACTAGCCAGGATAAATTAAAAAATCTTCTTGACTTTCAGAAGTAATTTTGAATTTTATAGTAAGGTCTTGGTGCTTTGTCTGCAATCAGGATTCAAACACCAAGACCCAGTAGTTGGAAGTGATGATTCATTTAAACAGCACATTCACGGGTTTTGAAATAGAACATGAATCTCTCTGCTCACATAAAATTCATTTTCTTTTCCTTTCAGAAATCAGAGTCATCGGGCAACTTAGGAATGGATGTCAGCTCATTCCGGGCTGTGCTCAGGGTTTTGTTTATGTCAGTGTGAGGAGTGGGACGAGGACCCGTGACATTAGCACTGTTCCTCATTCTCTGCATGCATGGGTGCTACAGTCAGCTTGACTCTTGACTGCAAATGGTTCTCCCCACTTAGGCAGGGCCTTTCTTCTGCAAGGTTTATTAGGGCCAATTAGCTCTTCAGAGGACTGTTGCAAAAATACCCACAAAGTCGATTCAGGAGACACCTCCTTTTAAATGGACAATGTTTTACCAACAAGCTGTAACACAGCCAGAACAGTGATGTTAAATTTTCAGTCTTTGGGACATAGCCTGCAGCCCTCCTTCTTTTCCCTAGCTGCATCTGGAGGCATCCTTGCCACATACACATGCAACAGCCAGGCAGAAGAGTTGCAAAGTAGTGGGACACCATGCCCTACATGAAGGAGATAACTGATCGGGAATTACCCACTTCTTGTGTCTAATCTAATCTGGACAGCTGTGAAGCTTTCCAGAATACTACTTATATACAGAGACACTCCCAATAATTTGTAGATATTCATCTCTTCTGGAAGGCTCATGAGTAATTTGTCTCGGTATCTCTATGTAACTGAAACAGAAGACTTGGCTCTACCCATGAAAGGATTAGTCACCTATATAAATAAGGATAGAAACAGCTTGAGGAAATAGATTCTGTGAGACTCGAAACAAGATCACAGAGCACTGAAACATACAACACTGAGGCACACACCATCTGTCATTGCATCCGCCCACCACCCTACCCCACCCTACCAGCAATATCAACAATGAACAATGGAGAAGAATGTGCACGGTGTAGTGCCAGCCACAGATATCATCCGTGTGCCCTCTTTCCAGCTAACCAGCAGGGCATCACTCACGGGATTCATTTATTTGAGATTCATTCATTCCTTAATCTGACCTGATTCCCCATTTCCTCCCCACCCCAAACCCTTTACCGGGTTCTCTGAAAACTTCCATCTCCTCAACTTCTTCTCTAAACTTTTCCTTAACTCTTTGCCTTAACTGGAATGGGGCTTCCCACCCCAGCAGACTCTACTTGACCTGCTGCCCCTTAGGGCGTGGAAGAGGGATGGTGTAAGAGAAAGGCAGGGGCAGGTCAGAAGGCAAGGAGCTCCCACTGCTGTTTCCACACCACTGTCTTTCCCCTCCTGCTCTGCTGGCTCCCTATTCTTGCTGCTGTCATTCATCAACACACCTGGCCAGACCTCCAACCTTAAATGGACTCAACAGTTCGCCTTCCCCACATATTTGTCATTGCCACAGAAAGTCTGCCAACTCAGTGGACAGATTCCATCTCAGTCCATGAAGACAAGCCTCAGAGACACTTAACACTGCTCATCACCCAGAGTCCTTCCCTTGGGGCTGATATTTGGGCCATTTGAGATGATTTATTGCTCTTTCCCACCACACACTCCATTTTCAGTGGTACTCTTCTCTCATATTTCCTGTGTGGACAGATGAAGCCATTACAGGGGCCACCCATCAACTTTCCCACTGCCCTATAAAGATGTGTACCCGCATGGTTCCCATCTCCCTGTCCTCTCCCTAGTGCAATGGGCAATATGTCCCATTCCCCTCCTTACCGTTGCATGATGTCCTGATTCTCCACCCTCTTCCTCACTGCCACCTTCCATCTCACCATTGGATTGTTCCCTGCAGCATACAAACATACTCTGGCACCCTCTGACATGAAAAACCACGTCTCAGGATTCCAAGACCCTCTGCGTCATCTCTCTACCTTCCTCCACAACAGAACATCTCCAAATGCTGTCTTTACTCTCTGTCTCCTTGTACATACCCTTACAATCTACACCTCTTATCTACAACTCTTCAACTCTCTCCAATATGACAGTTGTCCCCTGACCTCGGGTCACCAATGTCTCCTTATGAAAAAATCTAATACTTCTTTCCCTCATTGACATTGCCCACATTTGTCCATTCCCTGGTAACTGAAACACACCCCTCTTTCAGCCTCTTGGGCCTCTCCCCAACATGGTTTCCTCTTGCTGCATTTCCCACCCATGCTCTCTTGCTTTTCCTTCACTACCAATACTCAATATGACAGGAACCCAGGCTTGGCCCTGGGACCTCTTTTTCTCCATCTGTACTCTCTTCCTACGTGATCACATCTGGTCAAGTCTTTAAATGCCTTCTGTATGCTGAAGACTCCAACAAGACCTCTCTAGCCCTTGTGCCTGATCCTCATGTTCTCATATCCAGGAATTCCTAGGAGGCATCTCAAATGGAATAATGATCTATATGGAGCTGCTAACCTCCTCTTCCCTCCAGGAAAACAAAGCAAAACAAATAAACTCATTTATTTCTTTCCCTTCTACAATTCCTCACAGGTGCTTTCAGCCAAGAGGACACCTCTGGATGCTTGGCCCAGCAGCCTAAGTCACACTGTTCTCAAGCCATTATGCCCTTTGATGGGAGGGGTAGAGGAAAAGCGCTGTGGCCCACTAATGTGCCATGTTCAACTTTATTCTCATCCAAGACTTTAACATTTCTCTGGTCTGGCCTCCAGCTACCGTCTACTGCCATGCAGAACTGATATCCTTGCCTGTCCTGCAACCCTCCACCCTTCCTTCTCTGCAGTAGCACCCCCATATCCCCATGGGGACCTCACTCTCTTCCAAACTCAATGTGTCTGTCTCAGCTCTGGGTGACTCTACTCCCCTGCTCCCTGACAATGGGCAGGTGACTAAAGTGGCCAACCAATTTTCCACTTCCTTGGAAATATGACACAAGTCTGGGCAAAAAAGACCAAATTCCAGACCTTTGGAGTTATTGGAAAAGTAAAGCTGCCCAGCCAAGAGAATGCTGGTGACATTTGAACCCCTGGATCCAGCTAGGCCCCAGGTTATTTCTAAGTCTGTCAGTTATGGAAGCCAATAAATGCCCCAGTTTTATTTTTTTATTTAAAAAAATAAATCAAGCCAATTTGAGTTGGGATGATTTTACTCACAACCCAAAGAGCTCTAATTAATGCATCAAGTAATTCATTTTCCCTCTTACTTACATACATAGTAAGCACAAGGCATTAATCCATCTACAGATGACTTGTCTAAATCATGTCACTGAGACCACACATGCTCCCTTCTTCCTGCCCCGTTACCTATGGGATCAAGCTCTGGCATTTATAATCCATAATTGGGCCCCATCGGTTCTCGTTTCTCAAGATTCCCCTTAAAAGAGCCCGCCACACCAAGGAGGCCTTATGGTCCCCTTAAAAAGCTGTATTTATTCCACTTCAAACCTTTTTTGGCACAGTCTATGTGTGATCTATCTTCAAGGCCCATCTCGCAGTCATGGCCCCTGGGAGGAGTTGCCCATAGGACTGGGTCAGGCACTGTGGATCCTTCTGCAGCAGCTCCTGGGCCATATCTCTTGCTGGACCCTAGCCTCCCAGCCTGTGTGTCTTTTTTTAAAGATTTTATTTATTTATTTATTTGACAGAGAGAAGCATAGCGAGAGACGGAACACAAGCAGGGAGAGTGGAAGAGGAAGAAGCAGGCTCTCTGCTGAGCAGGGAGCCCAATGCAGGGCTCGATCCAAGGACCCTGGGATCATGACCTGAGCTGAAGGCAGGCATTTAACTGACTAAGCCACCCAGGCACCCCAAAGCCTGTGTGTCTTATTTCCTAAAGAGCAGCATGAAGGCAGGTCTGGGTCTCTGTTCCTTTCAGGTTCTTGAGAGCCTGAGACAGAACCGGATATGCTCACCAATGACAGAAACTGACACTTGTACAGGGTCTGGTATTTGCCAGACCCAGTTCTATGCTAATTCTGCTCCTGCTCTCCATAACCAACACCTGAGAAACTGAGGTACTCCAGAGTTCACTGAGTGTTACACAGCCGACAGGTGATGGGTCCAGAATGAGAAGTTAGAACTATGCCAACACACACTGGGATTTCATGGGCAGGAGACTGACACCTCTTCGGTGAGGAGAGGCAGAGGAACGTGTATTTCTGAAGCTTCCTTTTCCCACCCAGCCCTTCTCCCACCATCTATGGTGAAGGGACAGCTTGAACCCATGTATGGCCTTGTGGTTCAAGAAGATGAGTCCACAGGTGACTTGTTTGGTCCTCGCAGCAATGTCAAATTGCTTTAAAAATTTCTTACTCTCCACATCTGTAGCCTCAGCCTTGCAGAGAGTAACAAACAGCAGACCATGCAAATCGAACCAACTACTTTCCCAGGAAATGTAGTGCCTTTCTCTCCAACCTGTCTTTCTCAACCCTTCCTATCCAATATTGGAGTCCACATGCCTGGAGAAATGAGCTGGGAAGCACAGAGCCATCTCTGAGGAGACATCAGACTGACCAGAGCTTGGCAGGGGCACTGCTGAGACAGTAATGGGAAAGCAACATCCCTACTGCTCAGTCTTTTGCTCCCAGAGCCAGTGGCCATTGGCCAGGTCAGCTCTGTCACTGACCAGCCAGAAAACATGGTCCCAGTGCCAAGGGCCATTGGGTCTCTTCAGAAGGACTAATTAGACACTGTGAAGACAGAGGTCAGGCCAATGGACTCAAACCAAGGGTTAATGACCTCTGTTCAGTAAATGCTCCAAGTTTGATTAATTCTTTCAACAAATGTTTATTGATTGCCAGGCCCTGCGCCAGGACTCAAGATAGAACCAGTCCCTGTCTTCGTGAGCTGGAGTCAGACGTCTGAACAGCAGCTCACAAGGGTTGTAGAGGGTAGGTGGAGAGGGAAGAAGAGGGGAGGCCAAGAGCCTGGTGGCCTCTCTTCCAAGCTGTGCCATGAGAAGCTGTGGGAGAATTGCCTTTACCCCTGCCTGGCCCAGCCCATTTGTTGGCATCAGGACAGCAGATCCTTCCAGATTCCCCTTCGTTAACAAGTAAAGGAAAGCCTGGGTGTCAAGCACCATGTCTAGCACCTAAGGAATTAGAACTGAACCAAGGGGCAGCACCAGCACATGAGCCCCCTCCCCACTATATCCTCATCCTCTTCCTGCCCCTCTTCCCCCCACTCCGACTCTTTCTTGTAAGCAAGAATCTTGATGCAGTGAGCTGAGACCTGTCACTTCCCCAGCAGACATCGGGAGGCCATTAGGAGAATGGAGTTCCTTCTCAAACCTGAAGAGGCAGCATGACAGGCTAGAGAAAGTGGTCTTTGACCTCGGCAAGATCTGCGTTCCAGTCCTGAGCTGGCCACTTAAGAAGGATAATGTCAAGTGGTTGAGAGCTTAGACTCTGAGCCAGACCACCTGAGGCAAAATACCAGCAATGACAAGTCCTAGCTGGGTCACGTTGTGTCACTTGCCATTTCTGTACCTCAGTTTCCACTCTCATAAAGTGGGGATCACTGCCACAGGGGTGTCAGGAGAACCGGGTGAGTGAATTCAGATAAATAGAGCTTAACAGTGCTTAACACAGAGCTGAGCTAACTGTAAGCACTTAGTTATTACTTGTTAGTTATATATTAGTTATTGCTAGCTACTCACAAGGACACTGAAAAGAGTTAAATGGACTAATCACTGAAAAATGTTGAGTAGGGGGATGCCTGGGTGGCTCAGTTGGTTAAGCGGTTGCCTTCGGCTCAGGTCATGATCCCAGAGTCCTGGGATCGAGTCCCACATCGGGATCCTTGCTCGGCAGGGAGCCTGCTTCTCCCTCTGCCTCTGCCTGCCTCTCTGCCTGTGCTCGCTCTCTCTCTAACTAATAAACGAATAAAATCTTTAAAAAAAATGTTGAGTAGGTACCTGACAAATACTAGCGTCTTTTCTTTCACATTTTTCTGATAAGCTGAAAATTACATGGAAGGCAGAAAGTGCCGGCCCCGCCATCTTAACAGGCACAGGCCTGCTGTAGAGGGGACTGTCCCAGGGACTGTTCCTACCGTCCCTTGGATGAACACCCGGCCCCAACTCCTTTAAAGAGGTTGTGACATTCTTGAGAAAAGATCCATTTAAGTTCATGTTCATGTTTACAGAAAATTTTCTTGAACGAAAGAAGCAGGAAGGCAGAGAAGTAGAAGACTATGGTGGAATCCGGCCTGCCACAGGCCTGGGGATGCACCAAGGAGGAGCCCCAGCACTTACCTGCCCTTGCCCTTGGGATAGATGCCAAAGGTCCCTCTCCCTAGAACAGAACCTTCACCTTTTGAAGGGAAGGAAGCCAAGTACTGCCAGAAAAGGCAAGGTTTAAAAATGTTTATTCCATTTGTGTGTCTTCTTTGGAGAAGTGTCTGTTCGTGTCTTCTGTTTAAATGTTTTTTCCTCGCAGAACACGAGGTTTCTTGCTGCCCTTTCCTAGGTATTTTTGTGACAGAAAGAGGAAGACCATCAAGGGTCCCAGAGCTGAAGTCTCAAGGCTAGCGGTGACTAGGAGGATGTGAGAAGGGTAGGGGGAGGACCCCAACCACCATCTTCCATTGGAAATTGACACCCCAAACTCTGACTAAGAGACTCAGAGAGGGGACAGGCTCTGCATGAAGTCCTCAAAGCCCTTCTCCTCTCTGTGGCCATGGTGGTGCCCAGCCCCTGCCCATTACTGGGAGGAGGGGAGCCCCACTGAGGACCTTTCTCCACACAGCCCTGGAGACCCTAGAGTCATCCCCACATGTGTTCCCCAGAGGACAGGGATGGACCTGGCTTTAAACCCGTGTTCCTGAACCCAGGGTGGTGTCCTCTTGTGCTGACTGGACCTTCCACCCAACTGGCTCATACCAGCCCTCCCCCACACTGCCCCGCCATGTGGCTGCTGTTGCCATCCAAATGGCAGTCCCTGACTTGGGTCTCACAATGGGATTCGGTCTCTCCTCGCCCTCTGTCTCTGACGCCCTGGCCTCTGTCTGTCTGCCTCTCAAGCTGGTAGAGTCCTGTCACTCCTGAGCTGAGGGCACCCACAGGCACTTCTGGGTTGGGCTAGCTGAGGTGAGCCCAGGGGGGCACAGGACAGAAGCCAGCAGGCAAGGCAGGAAGCGTGTGATAAGGTCTCGCTGGGATAGCCCTGTGGCAACTGAGTCACTCCTGAGGAATCCTCTAGCTTATAAATCCGTCTGGCTGGCAATGATGAGAAGAACAATGAGGGACCATTGTCCTTCCTGATAGGCTGTTACTAAACCATGAATAATCCCTTTGAGGTATTAGATTCTACAGGCAGCTCCCGAGCCCCTTCCGTGCCAGACTCCAGGATGGCGAGGGCCCGAGGTGCCCGAGAGCGTGCTAGGTCTGTAAGTACACGTCCGTACCAGGACATTTAATGAGTCAGCACACCAACCTGCGAGGGTAGTATGCTTATCCTGATTTAGAGATGGATCAACAGGTTGGAGGGGTTTCCTTCCCAGGCCCACGGCTGAGTCACTTTCTGAACCCAGGTCTGTCTGCAGTGAGGCCTCTGCTCCTTCAGCCTGACTGAAGGCTTCCCAGCATGACATAGGGTGGGAGGGCCCGGCGGTCCCAAAAGGACCAAGTCCTGTGCTCTAACACAGTCCCATCAGCCAAAGAATCCACTGAGACTCGAGTATAAGGCTGCGGGAAATACCACACAAGGGGAGAAGTGGTTGGAAATCCATTTGAGCAGGAATAGATTTATTAAAATTTTTCATCTTTATGTCACTGAAAAACATCAAGTCAAGGCCAGAGGCAGGAAAGTCTTCCAAAAGGGGCCAAGCAAAAGTTTGTTCTTAGCTACAATCCATCCGCCAATGAGGGTCAGATCTCTGTCCCTGCAAGAGTTCTGAAGACCATTCCAGTGAATCTGTGGCCCACACCACCACATCCCCACCTGCTTCTCCCATGCCCCCTGGGAGGGATCAAGGCTGGGCCTGGCTGGGTGGGCATCAGAGTCCTCAGGAGACCAGGATCAGATCCAGACTCCACCCACTGCCTTGGGCCTGAGGCCCAAATGGCAGGACTGTGCATACTCCCAAGCTGCTTGGGACATGGAGAGAGGGGACAAAGGTCACCAGAGCCTTCCTCCCAGCTGGTCACGGACTCCTGGGTCTG
The DNA here is from genome assembly GCA_003697995.1 of Taxidea taxus jeffersonii. Classification (NCBI taxonomy): domain Eukaryota; kingdom Metazoa; phylum Chordata; class Mammalia; order Carnivora; family Mustelidae; genus Taxidea; species Taxidea taxus. The sequence continues at coordinate 48,991 of ML102173.1, forward strand.
TTGGGACAGAGGCTGGGAAAATTGTACCTGCTCTCTCAGGCACGGCTAGAGCCAAGCCCTGTCTGCACTGGCAAGGTTAATAGGGTACATTTTAGCACTCCTAAGGCAAACTAGGAGGGAAGTTGGTTTATTTTTGGTTTTTGCTTTTTTTTTTTTTTTGTATAAAAACCAAGCAACTGTCTTTTTTCCCCTTCCCAAATACAGCCAGCCACCCCGTGAAACCCTTCAGTGGGGGGTGCTTTTCAGGGAAGAGACCAAGTCCGTCTGTGTGTCTGTGTGTCCGCAGGTCTGGAAAAGAGATTTCTAAACAGGCTGTCTGGGAAGATCCTTCCTCCAGGAGATCCTGCATGGACCCGGCAACATAGGGCTTGTTTCCTATGGCGCCTCCCAGTACGGGCACCAAAACTCACAAGCCAAATGCAAGTCCACAACAAAGATACCCCTTCCCCACCCCAGGACTTCCTGCCTGACATTGGCACCCAGGGTTATGACGAAATGTGGGCACACCCCCAGCCTTTAGCTCCACTAGATTTGTCGGGGCATTTGTCCAATAATCCAAGATGGCGGAGGCCACTGAAACCAGGCTGAGGTCAGGGCAGCCTGAAGGGCTTGGAGGAAAGGAATCTGTGTGATCTGAGCACACACCCAGTTGGCGTGCAAGCAAGACACCCATCAGCAGAGCCACTGTTCACTCCTGTGCCAAGCCCAGTTCCCTTAATCTGCCAGCCAGAGTCTAGCCAAGGAATGGAGCAGTAGGGCTATCACTTCCAAATGGCAAACAAATCCTTCCCCACCAATCGGCTGCCTCTGAGTAACTGGACCCAAAACATAGACATAGTCTCTTAGATCCATGACAAAGAGGGCAAGGCATGACAGGCCATCCTGGTCCTGATGGAGCTGGGTTTGGCCCTCTCACCTGTGAGAGTAAGACCTGCACTGGACCCTGGGCCTTATGCTTAGGAGTTTTCTGGTAGATGTAGCACTCAAGAGACATCACTGCCCTTTCCCTCTAGAGCTTATATAGGAGACCATGACCCAAGCCAGTCACCAACAAGTCCCCTTGTCTTCCCTTCTGCTTACTTTCTCTATGGTTCCATCCACTTGTGGCTGTTGGCCCATATCCACACTTAGAGCCCAGAGTCTTCTCCTGAGTTCCAGCTGGTAAAGCAGCAGTTCTTTGGGACACCCCGATACCTCAAGCTCACTATGTCCATGATGAGCTAACCTTATTCTGCCCCATTCCATCCTCGTTCCAAACCTACCCTCGTTGTACATTCTCCATCTTGATAAAATTCACAAGGACACATATTTCTGCCTCTGCTCACCATCCACCATCTCTACCATGACCATCACTACCACTTCCAGCTCTACCATCATCTCCATGCCCACCTCTAACAAACCCCCATCTCCATCGTGCGTGCACACACATACATATGCTCACACACCCCCTCATGGCTTATCCAGTTCCAGCAGTTCTTTCTCCTCAATGTCTTGGAATCTGCCTCTTCAATGTATCCACTCAAATGCTGCTGAGCTGGGACAAGTCCATGTTAGTCTTGCTATAACCAGCTCTCTTACTCCTTTCTTCCTCCTCCCATCTGCCTGCACATAGCTGTGAAGGGAACCTTTCTAGTGTGCTCAGAGTCCTGCAATGTCTCCCCTGTCCCACCTGATCTCAGACTTCCCCAAATGTGCCCTGGAAAAAAAAAAAAGAAAGAAAGTTTTGACCAAATATGGGGAATGCTGGATGAGAGTTTTAAGTGCATTTCTTAGTTGTGAGATTTGTCAGCAGTGCCTTTGAGAAGAATAGCATGGAGACACTTCATGGGTAAGTAAGTAGGTGTGATTTTCTGAATTTCTTTAATCACACGAGTTTTGCTGAAGTTCCTCAAGGCAGGAGAAGCAAAACCAAGGCACCTGTTTTTGGCTCTGGCTTTCCCCTTTTCACAATCCCTCCCTGCCATTCCGTCTGCACAAAGGTCCTTCTTCTGCTTCGCAACCTCCAAGGTCATCGTAACACCACACCCCACACCCCCTGCCGCACACACACACATTCCTATCTTATTCAATGTCTAATATTATGATTGTTTTAATTTCTGATATCCCCCCTGTTCTAGGAGCTCTCTATGGGCAGGGAATAATGGGGATCCTGTCAGCCAACACAATGCCAGAAAAATGGTGCCCAGGATCTGCGGCAAACTGTGACATGTTCACTGGTCTGAGCAAGCAAAAGTTGAAGCCGACCAAGTAGTGTCGTGTGCGACTTGCCTTCCCTCTGCATCTCACTCTGTCTCCCACTCCTCAACCCGCTGCCCCCTGGACTCTGCCTCAACATCCCCACAGACGTAGTTCTTCCTCATTTGTCAATGACCCAAATCCCTAAATTCACCCTGGTGTGTTGCATTTTTCAATGGACTCAACCTCCGAGCAGGAATCTATACACAACCACCCTTCTGTCTTTCCCAAAGTCTCTCACGCACAAACCCACCTGGTTCTCCTCCCAAAGGCCACTCTGTCCTGGTCTCCTTTCTGGGTCCAGCCTTCTCTACCCTTCCAGTCAGTGCTGGCATGGTTCCTCCTCAGGCTTGGCCTGGTTCTCCTCTCCTGCACTGGACTCTTCCTCAGTGGGTTCCCTCTGCCGATGCTCCCATGGCTTCGGCCACGCCACATCCCCTACTAATTCCCTCCTGGTGTGCCTCCCTCACCAGTCTGAGCTTCCAGTCTGAGCTTCCAGTCTGATTCCACCAACTGTTCACATGACAAATCCACTTTGACATCCCCCTGGGGCCTCAGATTCCAGAGAGCCAAAGTATAAACTCTTGATCTGCAAGCTCAAACCTCATCTGCCTCCAGGATTTTTCCCCATTCACAGATGGCCCCACCATCCACGGCCATCTGCCCTCTCCCTCAGCCCCTCCCCCAGCTTGGCCAACAGTTAGTCTCCAGAAATATGTCTCTTTTTAAAGTCTTTAATTTTTTAAAATTGTATTGTGATAACATTTAACATGACATCTACCCTCTTAATAATTTTTAAGTGCCCAGGGCAGTATTGTTAACTCCAGGCGAATGTTGTACTGAAGACTTCCAGAACTTCTTTATCTTGTATAATTGAGACTTTATGCCTCTTGAGTCCATTCCTCAGGTCCCCCTCCCTCTAACCTCCAGGGGCCACCATTCTACTCTCTGTTTCTATGAATGTGACCATGTCAAACACCTTGTATAATATAATATAATGTAGGTGATATCTTGATATCAAATACCTTGTTCAATATAATATAATATAATATAATATAATATAATATAAGTGATATCTTGATATTAATCCCTTTGGGTGTATACCCAGAAGCAGGATGGTTGGATCATATGGTACTTCTATTTCTAACTTTGCAGGGAACTGCCATACCGTTTTCTAGAATACAACATTTTGCATTCCTCCCCACCACTGCACAACAGTTTCCATTTCTCGACATCCTGGCCATCACTTGTTTTGTTTTGTTTTGTTTTGTTCTGTTTTGGGGTTTTTTTTTTTATAATACTCAAAACAAGGTGACATCTCACCGTGCTTTGGATTTGCATTTCTCTGATGATTTATAACACTGGGCATCTTTTTTTTTTTTTAGTTCCCCCTTTTCTCTTGGTCCTCACTGCTGCCACCCAATGAAGATGCCATCTTCTCTTGCTCAGGTTCTTGTAGGAGACTCCAAACAGGCCTCTGCTTACCCATCTGTACCTCCAACCATGCTCTGCACAAGCAGAAATGTCTTTCCAAATACAAACGTCCTTCCCTCACAAATGTCTTTCAAAATACAAACGTCCTTCCCTCACTGAAACCCTCCAGTGAATTTCCTCCATGAACTCTTGGGGTAAAACAAATACCCTAGTGTCGACCCTCAACTCATCAGTGTGTTCCCAGCTGCATCTCTAGCTTCCCACAAGTCAGCCATGCCAGCTTTTGTGGTTTGACTCTTCCCACCCCCACCCCTTTTTTGTGCCACTTGGCCAAATTCTTCCATCTAACTCTGTCATTCCTTTGGAGGTCAAAGTTCTCCTCATGATGGACACTTTCCTCCAACCCTTCCACATACACGTTCCTATGATATCAGTCGTTCTTTATAAACTCATGACAGTTATTAAATCCAAAACTGTATTTAGACTCTTGGATTTCCGTTGCCAGAATGCAAACTACCAATGGGCAGGGAACCCATGTTTCTTTCTCTCACTGGGTTCCCAGGGCCTAGAAGGAGTCTAGCACATAAGTGGATTCAGCCCATACTTCTTGAATTTAATGTCTGGTGATCTTGGCTTATTCAGAGAAAAACTTCTCTATGTTAAAAGCAAAGGTTTCAAGAGGTGCATGGGTGACTCGGTCGGTAAAGCATCCAATGGTTTCAGCTCAGGTCATGGTCACGGGGTCCTAGGATCAAACCCCGTGTGAGGTTCCACATTCAACATGGAGTTGGCTTGAGACTGTCTCTCCCTCTACCCCTCCCCACTGTGTGCTTTCTCTCATTCTCAAATAGATAAATAAGTATTCATAAATAAATAAAAGCAAAGGTTTTAGAGTCAAACATGGCTCCCACTATCACTAGCTTTGGGACTTTGGGACTCAGTCTCCTCATTGATAAAAGAGGGATAACTGTGCATAGGGCCTGACATGGAGAGTGAGCTCAGAGAATGTCAGCAGACTTTGCTCTCAGCAGCAGAAGAAAAATCTCTATTCTTGCCTTCCTGAAGTTTCAGTGCTCATAGACATCTCCCTCACATCACACAGAATGGAGTGAGTATTGAGTCATTTCCTAGGGTGGCCATAACAAAGTATCACAGACGAGGGGGCTTGAGCCACAAAAACGTATTGCCTCACCATTCTGGAGGCTAGAAGTCTAAATCAGGGTGTTGGGAGGGGTTGGTTCCTCCTGAAGGCCATGAGGGAGAATCTGCTCCAGGTGGCTTTCTTCGCTGCTAGTGGTCACAGGCGTTCCTTGGTTTATAAAAGCGTGACCACCCTCTCTGCCCTCATCTTCAGGATTCCCTGTGTGTGTGTGTGTGTGTGTGTGTGTGTGTGTGCATCCAGATTTCCCCCTTTAAAAAGATACCAATCATATAGGATGAAGGGCCCACCCTATTCCAGTATGATTTCATCTTAACTACTTACATCTCTAACAATCCCATGTCCAAATAAATTCACATTTTAAGGTACTGGGGTGTTAGGACATCAACCTGACTTCTGGAAGGATATGATTCAACCCATAATGGAACCTGGCCATGGGGTCTGAAGAAGAGCCTTGGGCAGGCTGACAGGGCTTAGGCGGGGGTCCCTCTGTGTTTGGTGGCATGTGGGCAGCCTAAGTGTCTAGTGTGATGAAGCCCTCACACTCTGCCTGGCCCAGGAAAATACTTTTATTTTATTTCATTTTAGAAAGAGTGCATAAGTGGAGAGAGGGAGAGTGAGAATCCTCAAGCAGACTCCCCACTGAGCGTGGAGCCTGCCATGCGGCTCCATCTCAGGACCCTAAGATCACGACCTGAGCCTAAATGAAGAGTCAGACCCTTAACTCACTTACCCATCCAGGCGATCCCCCAGAAAATACTGCTGAATGGAGGGAATATCATTCACCTCCAGAGCAGGCCAGAAACCCCACTACATCTCTGATAAGGGGGTTGAGAAAGGGCCTCTCCAGATGTCTCCTGAGAACGCTTGTCCCCTGCTCCACAAGCCAGCCTAGCTGTGGGCACCTCACTTACCAGTAGGCTCCTGGCTGACCTGACTGGCCACCCACCCAAGGCAGGTCACAGCTCCCACAACTCACCTTATCTGCTGGCAGAGAAAGGCACCCCTTCTCCCTGCCCTTTCATGCCATTACCGAGAACTGAGATGAACCAGAGCCTTCCCAGAACTTGCTAGACAAATGGGAATAAGCAAATATTTCTGTGGCTTGGTTCGGTTCCTGTGGCTCTGTGGCCCAGTTCAGGGACTGAGGTCTTCACTCAGGAGAGGCTTCTCCTGTCTCCAAGGATTACCCAAGACTCCACCTATGAAACCACACCAGGTTGTCTAGACTCTACAGACTGCATGACCCCCAGCAGCTGGAAGGCAAGGTCAGCCCTTCACATATGGCATTTTGTCTCCATCAAAGGTGGCAGAGGGGTTCCAGCTGAGGCCATCCTTTGAAGTTAGCTTGTCACCATCATGATTCCCCCCTTTGCCTCCCATCATGTCCAGGATCCTCAGATTTAAACTAGTGCCTACAGCTCATTAATGACATGCCAGGCACATAGCAAGTGCTTGATAAATGTGCTCCAGACTGGCATTTCCAGATTCCAAATGGAATTATCTCCAGCTGACCTCTCTTAATCTCCTCTTAGATGTCCCTGTCAGGAGTCCAGCTGTCCAGTCACCTTAGCTTGGATCCCTGACCTTTCTCCCAGCCTGTCTGCTGGAGATCTCTGGCACTGTCTCCCCATTTCCCT
>RCUC01132700.1:0-37059 GCA_003697995.1 Taxidea taxus jeffersonii
TGGCATTTTACTTTACCATTTTATCCCCTTCTCCCCATATACATCCACACAAATACACAAACACATATAAATATACACCTACACCCCAAGTCAATAAATCTTTTTGCATTAACTGTCTCAACTAATTGCTTATCAGATTTCTGCTATCCTAGGTCTGGTGTACATTTTCGCTTCTCAACTTGTTCCCTTGTCATCAGGCTTGTAGCCACTCTCCCTGGTTGTCTGGTTGAAATTCTATTCATATTACTTATGAATACATATTACTTGAAACCTTTAACAGATCTCTATCTTGTTTTGTCTATATTTTCAGATGTCTTAGAATTTATTATAAGACTTTTTTGATATGGCATACACTATCTCCAGCCTCTTTACTCACTGTACAGAGATACAAATTACTTACTTTCCACTTAAGAAATGGGTTCGCTTGGGCTTTGTAGATGCTTTCTGCCCATCTGGAGCACGCTACATCATCTATCCCTTTAGAAAAAAACTGAGCACTTTTCTCCTTCGAGCCATATACCTTAATTAATTAAAACAACCATACTTACAAAAATTCTTCCTTCACATATCTGTTTTCTAATGAGTTTTACAAACTTTGAGAACAGGACATGTCTCATCCATCTTTGTAATTTTCACACCAAATAAATTTGAGTTAAACACATTAAAAATTTGATGGGTACAAGAAGGAGGGATCATTCCCAGCTGAAGGGAAAGGCTCTGCAAATAAAAGATTACTTTCAAAAACATGTGGTAACCAGAACATATTGCTCAGGAGCTGTTTCCAAGGAGCGACTCTTTTCAATCTATCTATTGGCCTCATTACTAGCAGAATACACCTGCACAGACATGGTGACTGTGTTTGAGCCAATAGGTAGTTTGTTCCTTTTCATAAGCTGAACATGTCTCATACAATCTCATTTACAAATGGAGCTGTTCATATTTTCTCACAATAGATTGTGCGCCAGACATTAATTTCTTAATATATTGAATCCTCACAAATCTGTGTAGCTTAAATTGAGTTAATGATGGTGCCGGTCACAGAGTTCCTTAACAAATCAGATGAATTGTTACCATAGTGACACATTCAACAACTAGAACGCTAGTGAATCACTGAAGCTAAAAGCCTAAAAGGAAGTTCTATTATCAGTCTACAGTAATCTACTGCTAAGTCATAAACTGGTGTGTCTGGGTCTCTTTAATTTCCAAAAAGAACCCTTATCAGACTTTCAACATTAACATCTCTCAGGAAGAAAAAAAAAGCAACCTGTGTGGCCCAATGTAAGAGAAATAGCCTCAAAAATGGCTAATCCTAATTTTGCTAGTACAATTTATGTCTCAAGAAGAAAACTCTGCTATAAAACACAAGCAAATTCAGTTGAAAATGCCAAGCCACAAAACTCTACCAAAGCTTTTGGAACATGTCTTTAAAAATAACCAACATACATATAAGAAAATTCAAAGGAAATTATATAGAAAATACACAAATTATTGTTACTTAGTACAGCAAAACTGGCCTTAGAATTTTTAAAAGGAGACAGATGAAGAGTTTCCAAAAGTTATCTGTGATATGAGAGATCACTGGGCAGTGGTAAAGAAAAGAGAGAGAGGGAGAAAGAGAAGAGAGACAGAAAATTAACAACAACAACAAAAAGATCCAACTGGGCTGCACACACTTCAGAATCCATGATGAGCAATTTGTAGCATGCATGCTAGAATGGCACAGAGGCTGATTATAAAGACAAAAGTAGCAATCAGCATTCTCTTTTCTCTTTTTTCATCTCTGCTTATTTCCATCAGTTTTCTCAGATGTCTTTGGTAACTTTATGCAACATAAGAGACAACAGATAGCTCCTTCAGAACCTCAACTGGAAAACACCAGAGTCTGAGTGAGGCAACAACCTCTGGAGGAATGTCCAGTATCTTACTTTATGTTTTAATCAAAGCAGAACACGTATACAATGTAAAGTTAAATCTTAGAATGAGGGTTAGGATGAAGAAGAGCAATTTCCTCCCAAATTCTACTTTGAATCCAAATTCATTTCACCCAAAACATACACACTGCATCCATGTAAACACATGACCTTTCTTCTATCCTTGAATGCTTTTCACGTGTTCTATTGAATGAATATTGTTTTTACATTACTGTCAGTATGAGCTATTTTCCCCTCTTGTCAATTATGATATACGTATACATATACTGGGTTTTTTTCTTGAGAATTTTTCACATGTAATTAATAATTGCCACTTATTCTCTTTATGAAATTTCTATATGTTCATCACTATTACATGCAAAAGCTTTTTGACAGGAGTCAAAATCAATTGTTACAAATTAAAATACATGAGAGTTAATCATCCCTGTTTTAGCTACTGTTTGGTGATGAAGCTTGAGTTCTCTGGCACCATTCTGGCCAACTGCAGAGCTGTGGGCATATGAAGTCTGCACACTTCACTTCTATCTCCAGCTCCCTGTTTTGCAGATAGTGCAAGCTCTTTGTTACTGATTTATTTCCTTTATTAGCTACTGATTTATCTCCTTGGTTCCCTGATTTATTTCCTTGATCCCACCTTCCTAGTTTCTTAAGAAAATTTCAGGAAGATTTTTTTTCTTTTTTAGAATTTGCATGTATACTCATGCCTTTCTTTCTCCTCATATTTGATTGCTCAACTGGACATAAAATTTAAAGTTCAAAATAATTTTTCTCAGAATGTAGAAGGCATGCTGTATTGTGAGGTATTGATAGTTGGGAGTCTGGTGTTATTTTGAGTCCTAATCTACTTTTGTGATTTGTCTACACTGTGCAGTTTCATAGTAATCTTTTTTCAAGTTTCAGGTTGTTGTTTGTTTGTTTCTTTTTCTATGACCTGATTGAACTCTCTCAGGATAAAATCAAAACATGTTCTCTGGTGGTAGCAAGGCCAATGCTGAATTTTTTTTTAAATTTTATTTTAATTTTTTGTTTGAGTATAGTTGATATATAATGTTACATTAGTTTTCAGATGTAGGACATAGTGATTCAATATCTCTGTATGTTACGCTATGGTCACTACAACTACCATCTGTCACCACACAGCATTATTACAGTATCTTGACTACATTCCCTATGCCACTCCTTTTACTTCTGTGACTTGACACTAAAGAAGAATCACAAGACAGTTGAGAACACAGTAAAAGCGGTTGTAATACACTTATCATTGGACATTTATTGCTTCTTTTCTGTTTCAGAGTGGGCTAACAATATTCAACTGCATTGCTTCTGCTATATATTGCTTTTATAAACCCATTTTGTTCCTGAAAGAGAAGGAGGAAAAGGGAGAGAGAGACAGAGACAGAGAGAGGAGCTATTTTAGTGTATATTTTGTGGTTCATGTGACATCTTCCTGACCATGTAATAATGTTTAGGAGACGCAGAATTAGGGAAGTAGTATGATCGACAGAGTCCATTTTACAGAGGTCTGATCAAATTAAATTGGTCCCGTTAGGATTCTATCCTTGCTTTAACTCTCTGAACTAAGCAGCCACAGAGCAAAAGTCAATACCAACACCATGAATATGCTTCAAACTACAGAGGAGATTTTTTAAAAGTAGCAATTCACCAAAACACAAAAACAAAACAACATTCAGAAAACAATCTACTCTAAAAGCCACTGAGTCATACATCACAGGTGCACAGTTCTTTCACATTCTTGCTCTTTGATTGTCCTGCTGACTTGTCTTGTTCTTCCTGTTGAGAGACTTTTTTGCTCATGGGGTTCATTAGTAACGCAAGTTGCTATGCAGGTATGAAAGTGAAGCTCACTCCCATTCTTTAACAAATGTTAAGTGGGGTCCCACCAGAAGGAAAAGCATAAAGAGGGGTACCTATATTCTAGATTACTTTCCTTGTTTGTAATGAGATGGCATCTCAAGGCACAGAACAGCTCTGCATTTTTATTTCTTAAAATTCATTTTTCTCTTAATGTGTTCAGTTCTGTTCTTGGAAGTTTCTACTTCAGAGCTTCTTCTGTCTTTATTTTATTTTTTATTTTACTTTATTTTTATAAATGGATTCATCCCTTTTTAAATCGGGCTTTTAATGAACATTCTTCCTACTTTTAGAAAATGAAATATCAGGGGGCACCTGGGTGGCTCAGTGGGTTAAAGCCTCTGCCTTCGGCTCAGGTCATGATCTCAGGGTCCTGGGATCGAGCCCCGCATCAGGCTCTCTGCTCAGCAGGGAGCCTGCTTCCCCCTCTCTCTTTGCCTGCCTCTCTGCCTGTGATCTCTATCAAATAAATAAATAAAAATCTTAAAAAAAAAAAAGGAAAATGAAATATCGGGACACTCCTGGGTGGCTCAGTTGTTAAGGGTCTGCCTTTGCTCAGGTCATGATCGCAGGATCCTGGGATGGAGCCCTGCATTGGGTTCCCTGCTCAGCAGGAAACCTGCTTCTCCCTCTCCCATTCACCCTGCTTGCTCTCTCTCTGTCAAATAATAATAATAATAATAATAATAATAATAATAATGATAATAATAATAGAAAATAAAATATTATACAATCTCCTATTGTGAATGTTAAGAGGTATTCATTTGCCTGTCAGATGAGTCTTTTCTGAGCCTGAGGCCAAAGAATATTGCTGTGAAAATAATGTAAATGATGCCCTCTCGAGTTGTCCACGTGATGGTACCAATTCCAAAGTATCTGTGATTATAACAATTTCCTTTATCTGTTGTTGAAAGGGCACAGTCCAAGGCCTCTCTCCTGAATATTCATGTTCACTTGGGCTATGCTTTTTAATAAAATTGTTTTTTAAATAATCACATTAAGTGGTATTTTATGTGTTTAAGGGAAAAAAAAAAACCAGGAAGAACTACATTGGTACAAGAGCCAAGATGATGATGCCCTGTCCAAGGCTATCTGTAACATACACAAAGGAGGTAGACTAGTGGGAAGGGTCATACCTAAGACAGCCTCCCCACTAACCTGTCACAAAGACTACTACCTGCACATTCTCAAAACTTTGCTTCCCCAGTCAGGATGAGAACACTGTTTTGGTGTTAATATAGCAACCAGCACCGGCCATTCATTTATTGATTTTTTTAACCCCAATGTGCCCTTGAATATGTTGTTCTGTTACAGCCTAAGTTACTTTTTGTGTTATTAATACAAACATCCCCCCATCACAATGTATATACTCCAGGAAGTCCCCAACTCTCCCCTAACGTCAACTCCCCACCAGTGACCAGGACCAGCTTGTTCCTTCATAGAATTACTATCTGCCTCTTGTTATACAATGCTATATTGTTCCTTTGCATGTCTATCTCCACACAAGATTGTGACTCCTATGTGCTTTATATCTTGTCTGGGTTTGCTGAGAGGATGGCTAGATGAATAAATGAATGAATAAAAGCTATTACCACTTATGAACATCTGAGATCACATAAGTTTATAAAATTTGCAAGTATTTTTAACAAGACTCTGGAAGAATGAACTCAGGACAGGAAAGATATGATAGGAAAGGGGGGGAAATCAAGATATTCAATGACAGTTTTATAATTTTATTATTATATTTGGCAGTGCTATTATCCTTAAAAACTTATGTAAAACCCTATATACAAAACAAATAAAAGGATGAAGAAGAGGATCTCCAACTGTTTGATCCTTTTGCCTTAGGACCAGGAGCATCTCTAATGAACTCCTCAGTTATGCAATTCAGTTTGTAAATCATTGGAACTAACTTGCACTCAACTCATAGGACAGCCAACCAGAGGCACTTACCAGCTATAATGGCTCTCCTGACTCTGCCCATACACAATTAAACTGATATTGCTGAGGGCTCTTTACCCACTGCCATTTCCTATATGCCCTATATTTAGCAACCTGTCCTTAAAATCAGCAGAAATGTAAAAGGCCTAAGGCTGGGTGTTTGAGGCTCAGCATTAAGTCAGGCTGTTAGCTGGTCCTACTATGATCTATGGTCTGGTTTTAATTACTGCCATCTTATTTTGTTTCTTTTGTTGGAGAGAGAAGGAGAGGGAGGGAGGGAAAGAATCCCAAGCAGGCTCCACACCCAGCATGGAGCCCAAGGCAGGACTCAATCTCACAACCCAGAGATGATGATCTGAGCCAAAATCAAGAATCAGACACTTAACCCACTGAGCCATCCAGTCACCCTTTGTTTTGTTTCCTGTTCCCACAACTTTATAGAGTTGCACTGTTCTAGGAAGGGGTATCCCTCTCAATGTTTATTTATAACTCAGTACACCAATTCTTCTGAGGCAATGATTTTGCTTAGAGCTCTATAATATCACTCTGGAGTACAAACTCTATTTGCTGGTCTCAGGTTGGGTCCCTGTGGTTGTGCCACTGTCCTGTTTGCCTGATGAACTTGCTGCTCCATGTGGAAGGCTCAGCGCCGGGGATTCCTAGCTATTGTCCTATCCACAGTTACTGCCTAGTTATCAGCTCCTAATACATCCTAGTTTGGTCCATTCTATAAAAATCAAATTCAGACTGTTGGGTCAGGTTGGGGTTATCAAGGAAAAAGGAAATTAACATACATTAAAATAAACAAATGCTGCCAATGTCAGTTTGACAGGACCAGCTGCACTTGCTTGAGTTCACTGGACTGGAAGCCAGGTACTGAGGATTCTCTTCCAGTTCTATTATGAGTTAAGATGTGATACTGATAAAATAACCTTCCTGAATATTGACTTCTTTATCTGGAAAATGAGTCTGTACTAACAGAACTGATATTTTAGAGTTTCACAATTTTACCAAAGAAAACAAGGACACTGTATTCTTTATCTTCTTCCACTTATGCTACAAATGCTTTTCAATTGTTTCTCCTTGTGTCCCCAGATTGCATTACTATATCTGCTTATGTATACATGATTGATCTCCTAGGGACACAGAGAGGTATTCCACAACTTTCTCTCCTCAGAACCCCAAGTTTACATGTGGAATAGTTCATCTTTAAGATCCTCAACATTCAAGCTTTCCTCATCAATAACTCCTAATTCTCCACTGGATCACAAAAGTCAGGGCAGACATAGTCCTCCTAGAAGCCACTGCAACAATTACTAACAGTAATTTTAACTTGGGGATTAAAATATGATATGCCCTCAACCTAAAATGTATTTACATATTGTATCTGCACACTTAACTTACGAGATCATTTATTTTCCCCACTTTTCAGATGGGGTATCTAAGCCACAGAGAGTTTAAGTGCATAGATGAAGGTCACATAGATGGTAAGAGGACATGATGGGATTGAAAGCCTAGCAATTCCAGCATCTGTCCTAAGCGCTATGCTATCCTACTTCACTGACTGACAATGGCGAGTTCCTTGTAAATAACCCCTAACAGGTACATCACATGTACAACCTATTCTTGTCTCTGTAGCTTCTCTCACTACCTCTCCCACTCTCCTGTCTTAAGCTTTATTTCACTACCAGAGAAATCTCTATGCTGTCAGATTATTTGATTTCTACAAAAATCCCTCTTCTCAAAAAGAGGCTCTGTGAAGCAAACTTTACATTCTAAATGTCATGTCTTCCAACTAGCCATATGACCTTTACCAAGTCACTCTCTTTCTCTGGGTCTCAGTTTTGTTTCTCTATTGCCTGGAAGGTTTGCTTCAACCCAGTGATTTTTTTTTTTAATGACACAAACAAAGGACTTGAATTTTTAGAGTTTGTATGTTAGCAGCTTATGAAATTATTTGTTATAAATATTTCATCAACTTCAAATAAATTACTAAATTTTAGGCATACAGAGACAGGCTTTAAAATAAGATGAATTTTAAACATTTGTAGAATCCTCATAATAGTTTGGTCTATCCACAGAAATTACTTAACTTTTTTTTTCTTAATTGGTAAAAAAAAATGAGGCATGTGTTGGTGGAATTAATAAAATAAGCATTGTCAGGTTTAATAAAATATCTAATTCTTATAAACTCATTATGGTATTCTAAAAAAGATGGGCCCAAAGATTCTTGGCATTGTGCACCAAGCAGGCCAGATTTCATCAGAGAATCTCCCTGCTACCAACTTTACCTTTCCCAACTGTAGTTTCCAAACAGGTTCTTTTTTATCAGGTCATGGAGATTTAGACAGAGTTCTTGTTGTTCCCTGGATCATATCATCTACAAGCTGTCTTCTTCCTCAACAGATTCGGTCAGACTGATGTGTCTAGTACCTGCTGTCCATGTTCCTGGAAACACCTCCACTGTAGCAGTTACCCTGCTTCATTATGATGGCTTACTGGTAAACCCTCTAGACAGTAAGCACTTTGATGCTGGGGACCATGTCTTGTTTCTTTCTCCCTCATTTTCCATTTCTCCTCTCATGCCTGGTGCATAACACTCATGAGAGAACTGTAGCTTGAACTTTATAACAAATGAGGCACTAGAGGGGGTGTACCTGTGTGGCTCATTCGGTTAAGCGTCCGACTCTAGATTTTAGCTCAGGTCAGGATCTCGGGGTTGTGGGATGGAGTCCCATATCAGGCTCTGTGCTGGGTGTAAAAATTGCTTAAGATTCTCACTCTCCTTTTCCTTCTTCTCCTCCCTGCCCTTTGTTCTAAAAAAAGTAAAATAAATAAAATAAAATAATGTAAAGTAAAATAACTACAAATACCCACCATTCTGTAGTTATGGAGTCATATATTTACGAAACTGCAAAAGTTCTGTAGGGACTATTCTGAAACTTCTGATGGGCTATCAAAAGGGAGGCATCTTACCCCAGCATCTCTTCTTCTAGATGTCCCTCTTCTGCAATCACTTTTGCTCCTAAGAGTGTCTCTCCTCAGGCAGCAATCCACTGTCAGAAAATCACATACTTTGCAGGATTAAGTAAATCCTGGAGCTGTATAAAATGATCTTGGGAAGATCTTTTCATTGCCTGATACACAATTATCTAAGCTAGATTTTCACTTCTTCCAAAGTTCTATTGCATATCTTATTTCTTCTGTTTCCACTAATACTGTCTTAATCTGAACTACTCCAAACCCAGGCTCTCTACTACTCTTTCCAAAGATAACTGCCTTCTTGCCACAAGTATCAGAATTTGTTCTGTCCTATGGGTATATAATCCATATTGAGACTACGAGTATTTACAAAGAAACTGTGACATTAATTTGGGCATTAATAATAATTTGATTTTCCTATATTATATCAAATAAATCTGAACAGCCTACAATAATAATGATACTGGAAGGCACTGTGAAATAAAAACTTTAAGAGGGAAAGAAACAGAGATCAAGATGTTTAGATTTCTCCAAGTCTCAACATCTCTGAAAAGTCACCTTGAATAACTACTATTATTAAAATGTATTGTTATATTTTTGTCCAACCCAAATTCCTATGTTGAAACCAATGTGATGGTTTCAACATAGGAATGTGAAGGTGGGGAAATTGGGAGGAGATTAGGTCATAAGGGTGGATCCCTCATGACTGGTATTAGTGCCCTTACAAAAGAGACCCAACGTGCTCTTCCTTCTCTTTCTGCCATGTGAGGTCATAGTAAAGAGATAGCAGTTTATAAACCAGGAAGCTGACTCTCTTTCATATACACTGAATCTATTGGTGCCTTGATTTTTTACTCCCCAGCTTCCAGAGCTGAAAAACAAATGCTCACTGTCTATAAGTAATTCAGAGTATGCCATTTTTGTTTCAGCAGGAAGCTGAGACAGAAAAATGATACTGAGAGGTACCAGTGCTACTTTAACAGATACCTAGAAATACAGAAGCAACTTCAGAACTAAGAAATGGGTAGAGGTTGAAAGAGTTTGGAGGTGCATGCTAGAAAAAGCCAACATTGTTGTAAGTAGACTGTTAAGGACAATTCTGGTGATATCTCAGAATAAAAAAGAGGAGAGCTGCAGAGAAAGTCTCAATCTTCATAGAGAACACATAAGTAATTCTGAATGGAATGTTGGTAGGAATATGGAGTAAAGATCATTCTAATGAAGTAGATGGAAATGAGAAACCTGTTATTAGACAATGAAGAAAAAGCTATCCTTGTTATA
The DNA here is from genome assembly GCA_003697995.1 of Taxidea taxus jeffersonii. Taxonomy (NCBI): domain Eukaryota; kingdom Metazoa; phylum Chordata; class Mammalia; order Carnivora; family Mustelidae; genus Taxidea; species Taxidea taxus. The sequence goes on from RCUC01132700.1 coordinate 10,008, forward strand.
AACTAGCAAAAATCTTTGCTTGTTTGTTTTCTAGTGTTTTGTGGAAGGCTGAATTTCTGAGTGAAAATTCTGACTATTTGGCTGAGGAAATCTCTAAGCAAAGTGTTGATGGAGCATCCTAGTTCCTCTCAATGACTCATAGTAAAATGCCAGAAAAGAGAAATTACTTAAATGTTCAACTGTTAAGCAAAGAGGAAAGAGAACTTAAAAATATAGAAAGAAGTAAAAAAGGAAGAAGTGAAATCATCTCTGTTTGCAGATGACATGATCATATATGCAGAATATCCTAAAGACTCAACCAAAAAAACTTTAGAACTACAGAGTAAATTTAAGGGGCCGTGGGTGACACACAGTCAGAGCCCTGTGTCAGACCCTCCACTCATCACGGAGTCTGCTTGGATTCTCTCTCTCTCCCCCTCTGTCCTTTCCCCTCTATCTCTATCCCTCAAAAAAATAAATAAACCTTTAAAAAAAGTAAGTTTAGTAAAGGTGCAGGATACAAAGTCAACACACATAAATCACATTTCTATACGTAAATGATAAACTATCTGGAAACGAAATTAAGAACACAATCCCATTCAAAATAGAACAAAAAGATAAAATACTTGGGAATAAACTTAACCAAAGAGGTGAAAGATCTGTACAATGAAAATATAAAACACTGATGATGAAAATTAAAATCTTAACCAGAGACAGTCTTCACAAAAGTGTAAAAATAATTAATTCCTATGGAGACACAAAAGATTCCAAATAGCCAATCTTAAGCAAAAACAACAGAGTTGGAGGCACTATACTTTCTGACTTCAAAATATATTACAAAGTTACAGTAATGAACAGATGGTACTGGATCTAAACAGAGGTTTCTCAAAGGAAGACATATATATGTAAAGTTACTCAACATCACTATGTCATTAGGGAAATGCAAATCAAAACCTCAATGAGATAGCATCTCATACTTGTTATAATGGCTATTATCAAAAAGATAACAAGTATTGGTGGGAATGTAGATAAAAGGAAACACTTGTACATTCTTGGTAGGAATGTAAACTGGTGCAGCCATTATGGAAAACATTACATAGCTTCCTCAAAGAGTAAAAAACAGAGAGAGCTTGTGATGGAGCAATTCCACTTCTGGGTATATATGTGAAAGAAATAAAATCACTTCTCAAAGAGATATCTGCATACATGTGTTCACTGCAGCATTATTCACAATAGGCAAGATATGGAAACAAGCTAATTGTCTGCCAACAGATGAATGAATAAAGAAAATGTGCCATTTGCAAGAACATGGAAGGATCTGGAGGTCATTATGCTAAAACAAATAAGTAAGTTACAAAATAAAAAATACTGCATGACTTCACTTATATATGGAATCTAAAAACAGTTGAGCTCATGAAGGCAGAGAATAGAATTAATTGTGTTTCCCAGGGTGGGGGAAGTGGAGAGATGTTGATCAAAAGTTAGAAAAGTTTCAGTTATGTAGAATGAATAACTCCTGGAGATCTAACCTACAGTATGCTAACAATAGCTAACAATACTGTATTTTATACTTAAAATTTGCTAAGAGAATTGATCTTAAGTGTTCTCACTACACACAAAAAAAGTAGGTATCTAAAGTGACATAATTATGCTAATATTAATTAGCTATTTGTGCCAATCATTAGGTAATTGTAGCAATCATTTCACTATTTATATATATTTCCAAAAAAAATCACATTATACACTCTAATGTATACTATTTTTACGTGTTGACTATATTTCAATAAAACTGGAACAAAGGGGAGTATTAAAATGTCCAACTGTAATTGTTGAATTATCTATTGCTTCCTTTAATTCTGTCAGTTTTTCTTCATATATTTCAGAGTTCCTTTTTTTTATAATTTTTTTAATTTTTTAATAAACATATAATGTATTACTAGCCCCAGGGGTACAGGTCTGTGAATCACTAGGTTTACACACTTCACAGCACTCACCATAGCACATACCCTCCCCAATGTCCATAGCGCCACCACCCTCTCCCTATCCCCTCTCCCTGGCCACCCTCAGTTTGTTTTGTGAGATTAAGAGTTCAGAGTTCCATTTTTAAGTGAATGTGTGTTGGTCATTATATTTGCCTAATAAAGTGACCCTTTTATAACTGGAATTATTTTCTCTATTTTGTCAGTTATTAATATAGATACTCCTGCTCTCCTTTGGTTTGTATCTTTTTTCTATCCTTTTTGACATATTTGTGTCTGTCTATCTAATGTGTATTTCTTGTGGACAATGAATAACTAAATCATATTTTAAATCCATTCTGCCAATATTCATTTTTGTTGTTTATGCTTGAGTCCATTTGCATTGAGTTTAGCTACTGATATGACAGGACATATATCTGCTTTTTTGTATTTCTTTTCCTTATGTCTTATAATTTTGTTATTCCTTCATTGCTCCATGATTGCTTTCTTTTGTCATGAATATTTTATACTAAACTATTTTAATACACTTTTTGTTGCTTTGACAATATTTTAGAAATTACTTACTTCATGGTTTCCTACGTTAACTTATAAAAATCTAGTTTGGATTAAAATCGATTTACATTCTTTATATGCAAAAACTTTACTCCAACATATTTACATTTTCACTGTCCTTTGTAAAATTATGATCAAACTAATTTCATCTTTTCATATTATAAGCCTAGATACACAATATGTAATTATGGTTTTATAATAAACAATTGTCTTTTAATTGAGATAGGAGAAGATGAATCACAAAGAAAGATACACTTATCCTATCTTTGAATTTACCTATATATTCAACTTTACTAGGTTATTTATTTCTATCTTGTAGATTCAAATTACTGTTTATGTCCTTTCCTTTCACCTTGAAAGATTCCCTTTAGTAATTCTTGCAGGACAGGTCAGTTAGCAACAAATTCTGGTTTTGTTTATCTGGAAATGTCTTGATTTCTCCTTTGGCTTAACAAATAGTTTTTCTGGATATAATTGCCTAGTTAATAATCTTCTGTTCAGTACTTTGAATGTGACTTTTTATTGCCTTTTGCAACACATGGTTTTCAATCAGAAGTAAGCTGTTAATCTTATTGAGGATTCTTGATATGTAATGAATCACTCTTCTTTTGCTGCTTCCAGGATCCTGTCTTTGTCTTTTGACAATTTGATTCTAATGTTTTCAGAAAGGATCTCTTTGAGTTTATTTACTGAGCTTGGATGTATGGATTTGGATCTTTCACCAAATTTGGGAAGCTTTTGGCCATTATTTTTTCAAGCATTCTTTTGGCCCCTTCCTATCTTTCCATTCTGGGAATCTCATAATGTATATGTTTCTACACTGATAGCATCCCCCAGGGGTTCACTCTTCATTATTTTTTCTTTCTTTTCCTCAGAATGGATAATTTCAGTTATCTTATTTTCAAGTGTATTTATTTTGTCTTTGTCTGCACATACCTGCTGTTGAACTCCTCTAATCAATTTTCATTTTAGTCATTAAACTTTTCAGTTCCACAACTTTTGCTTTGTTTCTCATTATAATTTCCATCTCTTTATTGGTATTCCCATTTTGTTCAATGTTGTCTTGATTTCCTGTAGTTTTTTTTTTTTTGTCCATGTTATTTTGTTTTTTAAGCCTATTTAAGACAGTTGTTTTGCAGTCTTTTTCCAGTAATTCTGATATCTGAGTTCATTTGGAAAGGGTTTGTCTATTTATTCTGATCCTTGAGAAGGGCTATATTTTCCTGTGTCTTTGAAAGCTTTGCAATTTTTTTGTTGTAAAACCGAACATCTGAATATTATAAAGTGTTGACTCTGGAAATCATGCTCTTATACTTACTCAGGGCTTCTTTTTTTTAATTTTTATTTTTTTTTAAGATTTTATTTATTTGTCAGAGAGAGAGGGAGAGAGATCGAACAAGCACAGGCAGACAGAGTGGCAGGCAGAGGTGGAGGGAGAAGCAGGCTCCCTGCCGAGCAAGGAGCCCGATGTGGGACTCGATCCCAGGACGCTGGGATCATGACCTGAGCCGAAGCAGCCGCTTAACCAACTGAGCCACCCAAGCATCCCAGGGCTTCTTTTTCTTTTTAAATTACTGAAGGCTGGTTAGAGACTTTTCTCAATTATTTTTGCAGAGACTTTATTTCTATTTGTGCACTGTCAGTGAGGTCTCTATGAAATCCTAGCTAAGCAGACCCAAAATCCTAAAAAAAAAAAAAAAAATCTATTAACTTATAAAGTATTAGGTGAGGATTAAACAGGAGACCTGAACTCATGGACAATAGCAGAAATGACTGAGGTGTGCTCAAGATTTTATTGAGAGCCCTTCAGAAATTCTAAGACTATGAGGGAATAGGCAACAGGAACTTCCTTTTCCCATAATGCTCAGTGTATGCTGTGTTAGGGAACCAACTACCTAAAAGGGATTTTGTAGGTCAGAGGTTATATTCACACTAGTTTACAGTAATTCAGGCAAAAAAAAGATTTTTTAAAAAGCATATACGGGCATTAAAATTTGTATATTTTGTGGGATGCGTAAACATATTAATCAGTGATCTAAAACCAAACAAAAGTTTAAATTGCTCCCTTTGACTACATGGTCTTTGTTTTATAAACATAATCCATGAAGGCAAGACAGGAAATATTGAAAACGAGAGTGACTGAATATCAGAAGGCAAGGAAGTGACTTGAAGAAGAAATACAACATATAAAGAAAAGCTGAGTTTCTTCTGAAAAAGCTGCTTTCAAGCACAAATTTCTCTCAATTTTGTATTTTATTTTCCAATCTATTTTGCTTGTCTTCTGCTTTTAACTACTAGATCACTGATTTTTTTTTTTAGATTTTTTTTTTTTTTTTATTTGACAGAGAGAGACACAGTGAGAGAGGGAACACAAGCAGGGGGAGTGGGAGAGGGAGAAGCAGGCTTCCCGATGAGCGGAGAGCCCAATGCGGGACTCAATCCCAGGACCCTGGGATCATGACCTGAGCCAAAGGCAGCCGCTTAACGACTGAGCCACCCAGGCACCCCTAGATCATTGATTTTTAAGTAATGTACTAAGCCCTGCAAGTATAATAGATAATTTAAATGGAAGAGATAGGTAATTCATAGTCAATCTAAGCAGTTAATCCCTAGATATACAGAGAGGATACTCCCTTAAAAAAATTTCTTTATAGCAGTATGCAAAGCACAGGTTAACCTGAATAAATCTAGTGTTATCTATATATTAAATTCTGTATGTCCATCCAAAAAGTGTTTTGTCTGCAATGCTTCTACTTTTCTTTAAAGTCACCTAACCTATGTTTCTTACTCATTTGCAATTAATTAATCATGGATGCAATGTTCATTAAGGTTTCTTTGAGTCCTCTTTTATTTTTTTGGATTTATTAAAATAAATACATGAAAAACAAGATTTTAAAATAAAATAAAAATAAGATTCTATTACTATTTAATAAAGTCTGGTTACATTTAACATAAAGGCAGTGAAATGTTAAAAATTAAGCCTGATAGGATCTATACTGTAGGAACTACAAGACACTCATGAAAGAAACTGAAGAAGACACAAAAAAATGGAAAAACATTCCACGCTCATGGATTGGAAGAATAAACATTGTTAAAATGTCTATGCTGCCCAGAGCAATCTTTACTTTCAGTGTCATCCCAATCAAAATACCAACGGCATTTTTCAATAATGCTGGAACAAACAATTCTAAAATTTGTATGGAACCAGAATGACCCCAAATCACCAAGGATATGTTGAAAAAGAAAAACAAAGCTGGGGGCATCATGCTGCCTGATTTCAAAGCTATATTACAAAGCTGTGATCATCAAAACAGTAGAGTACTGGCACAGAAACAGGTACATAGACCAATGGAACAGAAAAAAGAACCCAGATAGGGGCTCTCAACTCTATGGTCAACTAATTTTTGACAAAGCAGGAAAAAACATCCAATGGAAAAAAGAAAGTCTCTTCAATAAATGGTGCTGGGAAAATAGGACAGCTGTATAGAGAAGTATCAAACTCAACCATTTTCTTAAACCATACACAAAGATAAACTCTAAATGGATGAAAGACCTCAATGTGAGACAAGAATCCATCAAAATCTTGGAGGAGAACATAGGCAGTAACCTCTTTGACATCGGCCACAGCAACTTCTTTCAAAACATGTCTCCAAAGGCAAGAGAAACAAAAGCGAAAATTAACTTTTAAATAAAAAGCTTCTGTACAGCAAAGGAAACAGTCAACAAAACAAAGAGGCATCTTGATCAGCACTTACTCATTCCAATTTTCTCCTGCCATCCTAGGGCATTTATCTACTTTTTTCCTCTACAAAAGTGCATTCTGCTACACCTTCTTACTCAATTCTTTTCCTACAAGATCTTCCCTTTTTTAATGTCTTGTTATCAAAGGAAATTATAAAGTGAAAACAAAACTATGCTGTTCTACTGTAATATGAAAATGATCAGTAACAGTATATGTCAGTTTCCCCAACAGCATGCCATTTTCCAAGAGGGCACTTGTTTTCCGTTTAGGGATTATCTCTTAACTCCAAACTATAGGCTCCTTTGACAAACTATTGTGAATAATATTAGGCAGGGATTCATTCTCAGTGCCAGCGAAATAACAAGTGATCTGCTACACAGCTTGTCTGCTCTGAAACTGCACACTTGTTCATGAATAATGCAGTACATGAACTAATACTCAGTCTACAATATTCATAGTGTTTCTACATGAATTATCACATTTCATCTAATGTCATAGAACCTCACATATTCTGGCTTAATAAATTGACAGAGACAAAGACTGGAAGAAAAAGCAGGTGGAGTCAATGACCATGTTCTCGACTAGTCCCAAAGTATGTAAAGCAATGTGTCATTACTGCTCAAGCTTTTACTTACCATAATTAAGTTGGCAGAAATGTACTGATTTTGCATACAGTTGGGTTAAGAACCCACCGTATGGTTCAGGATATACTGCTGACATACATCACAGTCTAAAGGCCTCTTTTGACCATTTTTATATTTTGTCATACAGTCTGAGATTATAAAGTTTTACTAATAACTTTGACATGTATAACTCACCAATGAAATAACTTCAGGCTTAATAAGTCTTTGAATAAAACTAACCTGTTACTCATTAATGTTACTTTTAAATATACATAATAAAATAAATTAAAATAAATAAAATAAGTCTCCTTCTTCATTTCATCCAATTTTCCTTTTGCATCCAAACTGTAGTTTGATTGAGGCTTGTTTCAACAGCCCTTCAACCCACAAAGCTAGAGCCACTTAGCAAACTATCTACAAAAACAAATCCCTACCTTTTTTTTTTTTAACAAATTCTGTTACTTTTCTGATGCTTAATTTTCTTTTTATTACTTGTAAAATAAAACAATATAAATAACATAAAAAAGTATTTGGATATGCATTTTAGTTCTTGTTTAATTTGTCTTAGCTTGAGCTCTTGCCTTGCTATCTTGCTGTCTTGTCTTTCTCACACAAAGAAGAGAAGGGACTACTGCCAAAAAAAAAAAAAAGAAGAAGAAGGGACTATTGCCAAAATGGCTCAGAACCCATGACTTGTTTTCTCCAAACCTGAAGCTAGACCATTGTGCTTACTGTTAGATAATGCCTATTCTTTGACATCACACAGTAAAAATATTGTGAGCTCTTTGTTATTATAAAGGAAAGATGCTGTGGTCATTCTTATTCTCAATGTGTAGGCTTCAAACATAAGAGCTGCTCAATAGGTATTTGTTGAATTATGAATAAATATACAAGTAAATGAATAAAGGATATTTGTCATGATTTAGTCAGCAGCTCACACTCTGGGATTATATATATCAGCATGTTTGTGTATATTATCTAGATATTTCTTCAATCAGCTGACCCACTTGAGGTAATTTAGATAGTCTTGCCATTCAATAAATCCTTGTCTTCTTATATCCCCAACAAATATACTCTCAGTTTCTGGGATGAAATACGGGATTAGGAAAACTGCCTTCTGTTAAATCATACCAAAAGGGTTTGGATTTATTATTTTTTGTAGAAATTAAGAAACTGAAAGGAGCTGTGCTGACTATAGCTACTCTAGTCACCATGAACAGGCAACAGTTCGTTTGTTGGCAAGTGGCCTGCAGGATTTGCTTATAGTCATGATGAGTTTGTCTCTCAATCTCAAACCATTCCTGAATGGATTAACAGGAAAACCAAGAATGGTGGAACCTAAGTGGGAAATGGAGTACAAAGGCTACCTGGTATTTGTAGATGGCTATATGAGCATGCAGCTTGCAAACACAGAATCAGATGGAGCATTGTCTGCACATTTGGCTGAAGATTTAATAAGGTGTCCTTTAAATCAGGAGTGTTGAAGAAGAGGAATAAGATGGGGGAAATGAAAGAATAGCTTCTTTTGTGGGGAATTTTTTTATATATATTTTTAAACAATAAACATTTATTTTTAAAGAAACTGAAAGTAAATGCAAGATACAGAAGTCTAAATCACATCTTGGGAAACGGGAGTAGTTTTCAGCGAAGTATCAGCCATGTGATCATGTTAACTTAGATTTGCCTTTTATCTAAATAAATATTTTATTTAAAATAAATAACATTTTTATTTAAATATTTTATTTTAAAATAAATTATTTAAAATAAAATTTTTATTTAAATATTTTATTTTAAAATAAATATTTTATTTAAAATAAATATTTTATTTAAAATATTTATTCAGAGGTTACTTTTGATAGATACTATGCATTTTGTACCCATGGAATATGTTATTCAGAATTTTGAGCTGGAAGAAGTTAGTCATAATTATTCTAAATTGTAAAAACATCGAATCTCTAAATCTTTCAATGATAGATGTAGATACATGTATAATGAATTTGAATGGACTGATTTAAACTGGTTTATTTGAGGATAATATACCCCTCATAAGATAAGAACCTTTAGAGTGATTCTTAACCAAAAGTGAACATCAGAATTATATGTAATTTTTTAGAGACATATACATGCCTGCTATGCTTTCACCATCAACCTAAATTGACTGGGACAGATTTTTTTTTTTTAAAGTAAATTTGACACACATCTCAAAATGATGAGTATGGTGGTTACTCAATTTCTATTCTAATGGTGACAAGTGAAAAGCTGCATTAGTTTATATAAATCATGGAAACTGCTGAAATAAACACTCCCCAAAATGTCAGTGGCTCAGTTAATAAAGGTTTATTTCTTAATCAAATCACAATTTGTTATGGGTCATTCAGGAACTAATATCCTTTCATGTAGTAGTTTCTAGTGTCTGCAGTTCCTTCACTTAATACTACACAGATAGCCCTTAGAGAAGAGAGGTTAGGCCTGCTTTTAATCACCTCATTCAAGAAGATCATTTTGTTAATAGAACACATTACATTATCCCAACTAAATGGAAGGGAGGCAAGAAATATCAATTAGCAATGATCTAAGGAGAAAGCCACAAACGTTGATACTGGTGATACCCTATAACATAATAAGTACACAATAAATATTTAAAGATAAATATAATTCTGAAACATTATTTCTAATACTATGTGATCCTTGATAGTCTTACATCTAAATATGTCTGACTACATAAATTTTAATAGATCAATATGCTGAATACTTTAAAACAAATCTCATACTAGTCTGGTCCTGACTAAAAATAAATAAATTACCTACTTCCTCAAAAGTTCAAAGACAGTTGTTTAATTAGTTCAACTCTTTTAAGATGCCCATTTAATTTCACTGAGAAAAATTGGTCAAATCTATTTTTCATTGCACCAGTTAACTGTGTATGTAATGATACATGGTCTTCGACCCAACAACTATTAGTGTGTAAAATTGCCCCAAGTGTTGCAAAAAAGGGGGAAATCATTTCTTAATGGGAAACTGCACGGGTCTATGAAAATTACACTTCTGCTACAGATACAGATTTACTTCTTATACTCTATTTGACTCATTTTATTCCATGTGAGTAAGCTCTGATCTCCATCTTTTTTTTTTCAAAGATTTTATTTATTTTAGAGAGAGAGGGAGAGCAGAAAGAAAGCAGAGAGGGAGAGTGAAATGGAGAAACTGACTCCCTGCTGAACAGAGTCTGACTCAGGGCTAGATCCCAGCACCCTGAGATCATGACCTGAGCAGAAGGCAGATGCTAAAGGACTGAGCCACACAGGATTTCCGTCTTTAAACCTGGAATATATTTTCAGTTCCAAGGAAGGAATCAATGTCCTTTGGTCATCAACTTGTGCAATATGTGAGTCTAAAGATTAAAGGGAATGTAAGCTGGGCCTTTAGGATTGGTGAATTATTTATAGCTTCTGTGACATAAATTTCTACCTATTTTATGTGTTTTTTTTTTCAAGGATGATGTGAGGATAATGTATAATGTGCATTACATTACAAAATGCAGCTATAAACAAACAAACTAAAAACTTAATATATAAGGTTGACCCTGTGAAGTTATTTATGAAGATGTGGTAAAGCTAATATAGAAGTTTCTTGATCAGTATGTGTTGAAAGAGTGAATAAATACAAGAAGATTAATTTGATAGGAATCCCTACAGCTCATACAGGGATACCAGACTTAAGAGATTTGACACAGTAAGCAGCTAGGAGATGTTTTTGTCCAGGCAAGTGATAGATTTCTTTTTTTGAACTAATTCTTGTCTTTAAGAAAAAGAGCTACTATAAACTCTGAGATTTTTGCTATTCTCAGTCAAACAGAACCTATGATAATTTTTAGAAAGTAGTTGGGAACAATTATTTGTGGTGTGAAACTAATCACGATTTGAGCCATTTAGCTAAAAGATCTTTTCAAAAAGTCAAATATTAAAGATATGTGAAACAAAATGAGGACCCTTATCAATATTAATCTAGGGTCTTAAAATCATAGACAACTAATCAAATTTTAAGTGCATAATGTTACATGGAAGAGTTTAAATAGATCACTAAAAGATAGGATTGTTTAAGTAGGTGTGAAAAACTGAGATTAAGAATAGGTGCTACTAAAGAATAAAGTTACTACGGGGGGGGGGACTACAAGTAGGCTACAGAAAGACATTCTGAGTTAAGAAATTCTTAAATACAAAATTTGTGTTTAATAGTGTCAAAGTGAGGAAAGATATGGACTCTTTAAATTCAAATTTGCATATTCACATTTGGCAAACCCCAGTCCGGTTTGTAGTTTCAATTATTGTTACTATGTTAAACTAACTTTATTTAAAACATAATTCATTATTTCTGTATGCATACTTCTTTTAAAAAAATTTTTTTTACAAATGCAGTTGACATACAATGTATATTAGTTTCAGGTGTGTAACATAGTGATTTGACAAGTTTATACATTATACTGTGCTAACAACTATACTTACCATCTGTCACTATACAATGTTATCCTTATGCTGTGCCTTTTATTCCTATGACTTATTCATTCCATAATGGGAAGTCTGTATCTCCCACTCTACTTCATCCATATGCCCATTCCCCTTACTCTCCCTACCCCTGCACCCGGTCCTTGCTAACCAACAGCTTGTCCTCTGTATTTCTGTATTTACAAGGTTTAATTCTGCTTCTTGTATTTATTTTTAAATGGCATCACCAAATTCATAAGTAATGCCTGATTTTATAAGAGAATAAAGAGTTATCCTTCACTCCTTTTTTTCCATACTACTATTCATGGCATTTCTTCTTCTTTTTTAAGATTTCATTTTTTATTTATTTGAGAGAGAAATAGAGAGTGGGGGGAGGGGCAGAGGGGGAGAGAGAGAATCCTAAGCAGACTCTGTGCTCAGTAGTGAGCCTGACATGGGGCTCAATCTCACAATCCTGAGATCATGACCTGAGCCGAGAAATCAAGAGAATCAAGACACTTAACCACCCAGGTGCCCCTATTCATAGGATGTCTAAGGAAATACCAAATACTGCTTACTGTACATTTTAGCTTAGAGATTATTACATCCACGATTGCTTCAAAAATATCCTAACTAGATTCACTGTCACTAGTTTTGCCTCAATTCCTACAGTGCTATCATATGTGTGTTTTCAAACCTTATGTCTGATATGGGTTTTTCTTAAATAAAACCTTTTTAATGGTTGCCTATAAAGTTCCAAATATCTACCCCATCAGCTAGCAATTATGACCTAGGGTACAAATCCAGTCCACTACTTATTTCTGTGAGTGTGACAAGCTAAAATAATTTTTACATTGATTATATTTTAAGTAATTATATAATTACCTAAACAATATCTTTGATTGTGCCTCTTGGTCTATAAAGCCTAGAATACTTACTTGTTAGCTCTTTATAGAACAAGATTGTAGACTCCTATGTGAGCAAACTGTGAAAAGTCCATTACATACACTGTTACCCTATCAGCCTACTCTCTCACTACACCATTAACCCTTAACATTCTAACCAAGCCGATTCTGGAAATTGTTGAATTTTTAGGAAATAAAATGCTCATTCTCAGCTCTGAGCCTAACCTCAGTACCATCTAAGTCTGAAATATTCACCTATTCTATCTTCATCATTGGATAAGCCCTTCCTTCCTGCAGCTTCAATTTACCTTCCAGGAAACTTTATAGAACTTCTTTGTTCTAAGTAGGAGTCAGTTTGGTTCTCTGACAAACTGTCATTTTTAAATCTGATAGTACTTGCTCTTCAGTGGAATGCACGGAGTTTCAGTGGAATCTGCACTAAATGGCTACCACGGTATCTCCCATCTAATATGTTCCTCTGCACTATGACTTGCCACATCCCTATGAAGAGATGGAGCCTATATCTCCACCCCTTGAATCTGGGTAGGATTTGCAACTTTACTAATACGCTATGACAAAATTGACACTATGACAGATATGAAACAATCCCTTACGAGGCCTGGCAGCTTGTGACTCCTGCCACTTTGAAGCCACTGTCCAGGTAAGAACTGTCATTATCCTACGTCCATCAAGCGTTAATTAGCCCATTACTTAATAATCTGATTATATGATGAGGCCATGGTGAATGCAATGGCATCTACAGAGAGAGGGGTGAAGGAGAATGAGACACCAGGCACGTGAATGAAGAAGCCACTGTGGAAGCAGATCTGCCAGCCCTGATGCTGTATGTTATACTACATGGATCAGAGGCAAATTGCCCATCTGAGTTCTTTCTACATTGTTGACCCATTGCTAATTTGTTTTTCCCGTTTGAATGTAAGGTTTAGATGACTGAATAGAATTCTCCCTTACCGAGTTTGTTTCATGAAGCTTGGCATATGGGAAATACCTGTTACATGCTTATTGAATGAATGAGTGCATTTTCAATGTTGAATATAAGACTGAATATGTAAAAGTTCCAGGAAGTGTGTAGCTAGCAGATGCTGTCTCCTATGGAGAGAAGAAAAAATAAGGGAAGTGACAAGAAAGTGGCAAGAATGGTAAGGAGAAGAAAGTGGACTTATATGGGGAAGAGGGAAAATACTGGGGAGGAGGTGGTATGAAGGTGTGTTGGGGGTTACCAAGACCAACTCTAGGTTTGATGATTCATTAATGGATTTAACATATAGCCTAACTAATAACTATGATTTATTGTGGTGAATGAATATAAAGTAAAATTACCAGAGGGAAAGCAGATGAGGTGAAACCCTGGGGAAACCAGGTACACATTTTTAAAGGTTCTCTCCTGGGGGAATCATACAGGATAGTACCAGCAATGAATTGTGACAGCTTTTGTGAAATGTTGCCAACTAGGGAAGCTCATTAAAGACTCAGCATCCATGGTCTTTGTTGGGATTTGGACATGTAGGTAGCTTCTGCCTAGCACATACAGTAATTCTAGACATTCAGAATAAATCAGGTGTTCAGTGTAAATTATATTGTTTATACAAATAGTTTAGACAGTAAATAATCCACTCTGATCAGTTCTGGGGATGGTGGAAATCCTCCTGATATCTAAGTTTCTAGATGACAGCTGAGGGACCAACTTATAAGCAGGTCTTTCAAAGAATAGCAGTCAGGTCTTCTATTGTAACTCTTTTATGAATAGAAGGGAAAGTGTATATTGTCCTTAGAGGCTAACTCAGCCCCTCAGACACCGTTGTTAGGATGTCATTTGTAACTCCAGAGGAAAAAACTTACTAAGTGCTTTGTTAACCTTATATTAAGTAGATCCACATTTTCAGTTAAGACAATCCTCTACTGACAGTCTTTAACAGAACATGTAAAAAGTTAGTTTTTAGTAGGAAAGATAAACAGATTCTTTCCAAACAATTCTTACATTAAAATAGAATCTTTGAATTTTTTTTAATGCTACAAATACTAATTGACTACCTGCCATGCACAAGGGCATGTGCTAAGGTCTTTAATGATGACTTTCAAACAGGGACTTCCTATTGGGACTTGGAAAAACAGAGTGGAAGACTGACTAATACAGAAATAACTACAGCATAATCTGGCAAGGGCTAGACTGGAGGTCTACATGGTTTGCTTTTCACATATATCAAAGGAGACAGCTAATGCTGTTGGAGAGAACGTTGGGAATATCCCTCTTCTGAAGTGCCTGGTGGGTCAAAAGGTTAATTATGAGTGGGATTTATTAGGGCAGAAACAAGAAGGGGTTTGCCTTTTCAGTAGAGAGAATAATTCGCCCAAAGGCTTTAGAGTCCATAATACATTTAAGAATTGCAAGTAAAGTCTGTTGCTAGAATGCAGATCTTTGAGGGGAAAAATTAGAAGTGAAAATGGAAAATCATGTGAATTGAGATTATTAAACAGACTTCATGGGCACACTAGCAGGTCTAAACTTCAAATAAAGACAATGAGAAGTCTGTGAAGACCTTCAAAGTAAAAAGCAAGGTTTAGAAGAACTTGAAAATGTATTTTCAAATCCTGATGTAAACAATGGATTACAGCAAGTTTTTCTTATTTTTTTATTATTTTTATTACTTATTTAATTAATTTTTAAGTTGTCTGTTTATTTTATTTATGTTTTATTATTTTTTAAGACTTACTTTCTAGAGCAGTTTCAGGTTTACAGCAAAGTTGAGGGAAAGATACAGAGATTTCCAATATATGCTCTGCCCTCACATATGCATCTGCTTCTGTATTATCAACATTCCCCACAAGAGGTGGGGAATATGTTAAAACCAATGAACTACACTGACATATCATAATCATACCATAGTTTATATAATGGTTCATTTTTGGTGTTGTATATTCTATGGTTTGGTCAAATGTATGATGACATGTATCCAATATACTGTACCATCATATATTTTGCTGCCTTAAACATCATCCTCTGTGCTCCACCCATTTATCTTTCCTTCATTTCAATCCCTGGCAATCACTGATCATTTTGCTCTCTCCACAGTTTTGCTCTTTCCAGAATGCAATATATTAGAGTCATACAGTATATAGCCTTTTCAGATTGGTGTTCTTCATTTAGTAATGTGCATTTAAGGTTCTATGTTTTTTCATTGCTTGATAGTTCATTTTGTTTTAGTGCTGAATAATATTCCATTGTCTAGATGTGCTACAATTTATTTGTCCATTCACCTACATACTAAAGGGCAACTTCGTTGCTTCCAAATTTTAGCAGTTATGAATAAAGTTGCTATAAAAACATGCATGCATGTTTCTGAGTGGACATAAGCTTTTAACTCCTTTCAGTAATACCAAGGAGTACAACTCCTCGATTACATAACAGAAGTATCTATAGTTCATAAAAAATTGCTAAGTGTCTTCCAGAATGGTACACCATTTTGTATTCCAGCATTATAATAGAGTTCCTATTGCTCCACATCCTTGCCAGCATTTGGTGTTGCCAGTGTTCCAGACTTTGGTTATTCTAATAGGTATACAGTGGTATATTATTATTATTTTAATTTGAATTTCTCTAATGACATGAGTGTGCAGTATCTTTTCATATGCTTACTTAGCATCTGTATATTTTCTTTGGTGAGATGTGTGTTAAGGTTCTTGGCTCTTACTTATCAAGTTATTTGTTTTCTTACTGTTGAGTTTTAAGAGTTTTTTGTATATTCTGGATAACAGTACTTCATCACATATGTCTCTTGAAAATATCTCTCTCAATCTGTGACTTGTCTTCTTACTCTCTTGACATTGTCTTTTGTAGAACAGAAGTTTCAATTTCAATGAAGTCTAGTTTATATATTATTTCTTTCATGGGTTGTGCCTTTGGTGTTTATATAAAAGTTATCACTATACTTGAGGTCATCTAAATCTTCTCTTATGTTATCTTCAAGGAGTTTGATAGTTTTGCATTTTACATTTAGGTTTGTGATCTATTTTGAGTTAATTTTGGGGAAGGGTAAGTCCATGTCTAGATTTAACTTTAGGATATAGATATCCATTTTTTCCAGCATCATCTGTTGAAGAGACTATCTTTGCTTCATTGCATTAACGGCATTTACTCCTTTGTCAAAGATCAGTTGACTATACAGATATGGGCATATTTCTGGGCTACTTTTTCATTGACTTCTTTGTCTATTCTTTGTCAAAATAAAAGTGTCTTCATTTCTGCAGCCTTACAGTTAAGTCTTGAAATTGAGTAGTGTCAGTTCTCCAACTTTGTTCTTCTTCTTCCATATTGTGTTGGCTATTCTGGCTCTTTTGATTCTCCATATAAACTTTAGAATCAGTGTGTTGATACTGACAAAATATTTTGTTTGGATTTTGATTAAGACTGAATTTACTCTGTAGACTGAGGTGAGAAGAACTGGTATCTTGACAATATTGAGTTTTCCTATCCATGAACATGGATCATTTCTCCATTTAGTTTTGCCTTGATTTCATTTTCAGTTTTGTAGTTCTCATATAGACCTTTATAGATTTTGTTAGATCCATACCTAAGAATTTCATATTTTGGTCCTAATGTAAATGGTATTGTGTTTTTTAGTTTCAAATACAACTTATTCATTACTGGAATATAGGAAAGCAACTTGGCTTTTATATATTAACTTTGTGTTGTACAACTTGGCCATAACTCCTTATTATTTCCAAGAGGGCTTTTTAAAAATTTTTTTGGATTTTCCACATAGATGATATGTCATTTGTAAATATAGACAGGGTATTTCTTATCTGTATACACTTTATTTCCTTTTCTTATCTTATTGCATTAGCTATTACTTCCCGGATGATACAAAAGGAATGCTGAGAGAAGACATTCATGCCTCATACCTGATTTTAGTGGCAAACTTTAATTTCTCACTATTAAATATACTGGTTGTAGAATTTTTATAAACTTTTTATTAAGTAGAGGTAATTCTCTCTATCCCCAGTTTACTGAGAGTTTTTATCATGGATTGGTTTTAAATTCTGTCAAATGCATTTTTCTGCATTGATTGATACAACTGTGTAATTTTTCTTAAGCATATTGATATGGTAAGTTGCATTCAATTTTTTTTAAATGCTGAAGCAGTGTTGCATACCTGGTATAAATCCCACTTGGTTGTGGTGTGTAATTCTTTTTATACAATAATGGATTCTCTTTGCTAATACATTTATTGAGAATTTCTCTATGATCATCAGAGATATTGGTTTATAGTTTTATTGCTATGTGTTTGGTTTCAGTATTAGTGAAATGGAGGCCACATAGGAAGCTAGAAGTATTTCTTGTATTTCTATACTCTGAAAGAGAATGTATAAAATTGGTACATTTTCTTCCTTAAGTGTTTAGTGAAATTCACCAATGAACCCATCTAATCCTTTTGCTTTCTGTTCAATAAAGTTATTGATTACTGGTTCAATTTAATTAATATATACATGTATATATATATATATATATATATATATATATATATATGCCTATTCAGATTATCTTCTTTTTTCTTGTGTGACTTTTAGCAAACTGTTCTTTCAAGCAATTGGTTCATTTTATCCAAGCTATCATATTTGTGTCTTAGTAATTTGAGTTCTCTTTTTTTTCTTAGACTAACCTTCAGTTATTTTTATAAGGCCTTTTGGTTTTTAAATTTCTCTATCACTTATATGGTCTTATAAAGTCTTTTTTTTTTTTTAAAGATTTTATTTATTTATTTGTTAGAGAGAGCAAGCACAGGCAGACAGAGAGGCAGGCAGAGGTAGAGGGAGAAGTAGGCTCCCTGCCGAGCACGGAGCCGGATGTGGGACTCCATCCCAGGACGCTGGGATCATGACCATGACCTGAGCCGAAGGCAGCCGCTTAACCAA
Source organism: Taxidea taxus jeffersonii (assembly GCA_003697995.1). Taxonomy (NCBI): domain Eukaryota; kingdom Metazoa; phylum Chordata; class Mammalia; order Carnivora; family Mustelidae; genus Taxidea; species Taxidea taxus. The sequence continues at coordinate 28,200 of RCUC01132700.1, forward strand.
CTGAGCCACCCAGGCGTCCCAAACGGACTGTTCTTGCTGTATTATTTTGACTTTTTTTTTTTTTTAAGATTTTATTTATTTATTTGTTAGAGAGAGCAAGCACAGGCAGAGTGGCAGGCAGGGGCAGAGGGAGAAGCAGACTCCCTGCCGAGCAAGGAGCCTGATGTGGGACTCGATCCCAGGAAGCTGGGATCATGACCTGAGCCGAAGGCAGCTGCTTAACCAACTGAGCCACCCAGGTGTCCCTGGTCTTATAAAGTCTTATATAGACTTTAAATCAATTCTAAATTCTTACTATGTAGTATCTGTGAAAAAATATATTCACATTGAATTTATACATAATTTATAAATATGTAAACTATGCATACATATACAAATGTGTCTTATTATCTGTTCCTATGTAATGTGTGCAATGTGTGACAATAAGGAGTTTGACAGTATGCTGAGATATCTCTCTCTCGCTCACTCTCTCTATATATGAGATATATATACACATACACACATATATACATACATACATACACACATACACAAGTCTTAACTAATGTACTCTAAAATATTAATCAATGATAGAGGCTCCTGCAGTAATTTTGAGGCAATGGCAAGGCCTGTTCTATTTTTGGACACTGAGAACAAACTATTTAAAGAAATCATTCCAAATGAAGTAACACATAAGTTTTCAACATAAATTATTTTTTAAAAAAATATTAATGTCTGGCTTAGCTAATGGCAAATAAAGGGACTCTTCAGAAACAAGAAAGCACAAGAAAATGAGAGTTCTAACGATAAGCAGGGTAGTCAAGTCAGCTTTTCCCCTGGGATTATTTATCAATTCCTGGTGGCCTAAGCCAAAATTTGAAGAGTTATACAACTAAGTTATTGGGGGACAAAGAGAGAGGCCCAACAGGATGAGAGCTCAGATTTAAGGATCCCACACAAAATCAAATAATTCAAGAAGCAATTCTCTCAATAGGTGAAGTCAAAAGAAAATCCAATTTTATGGAAATGGGGGGGATGCCTGAGTGATTAACCCTTGGTCCTGAGCCAGAATAAAAAGCATCTGTGTAGAATTTATGAGTCTCTACTCACACAGGTCTATAAGTTTGAATCTATATTCCTTTGTATCACTCTCCTCCATCCCTCTGCCAAAACTACCCTGAGATTTAGTAAAACAGCTCAAAATTGGTAGAGTCCACAGGGAGCTGAGAGAAACAAATGCAAGTCCTCTTTAGATTAATATATACCCTTAACCATAATTTTAAATAATTCTCAAAGCAGAGAATTCAAGTAATAGAGGCTCATATTCAACAATAACTCAACACTGTACCTTGAGGCTAAAAATACATTCTATGTTAATTAAAAAAAAACAAAAACAAAAACAAAAAACTACTAAACACCTGAGAAACTGAAGCCATAAACAGAAGCCATTAATGAAACAACAACAACAACAACAACAAAAAACATACACCTTAAGCTGAATACTGGAGCTACAGAATATAATATAAATGGGTTTTATACATTTAATGAAATAAAAAATAAAATGGAAGTATGATAAAGGTATAAGATACTAACAAATCTGGGGCACCTGGGTGGCTCAGTGAGTTAAAACCTCTGCCTTCGGCTCAGGTCACGATTTCAGGGTTCTAGGATCGAGCCCCACATCGGGCTCTCTGCTCGGCAGGGAGCCTGCTTCCTCCTCTCTCTCTGCCTGCTATCTCTGTCTGTCAAATAAATAAATAAAAGCTTTAAAAAAATGTATAGTAACAAATCTGACAAATTTTAAAATTAACTAAATAAATTTTAGGGCTGAAAGATAAAGTAAGTTATGTAAAAATAAGATAATGAGTTTAAAGTTCAGATTTTTCACAGTTGAGATAATTAGTGACCTGGACATTTGTAGTAAGAAATTACACAAAATGAGGCAAAGAGACAAAGATAATTAGGTAAATAAAAATAAAGACACAGTCATAAAAAAATAGAGTATATAGTAAGATGGTGTAGCATACATGTAATTTGTGTCCCCACCAAAAAAGAGATAACAGGAAAAATGGGCATGAGCAATATTTGGAGAAATAATAGCAGACAAATGTCAGGATGAATGAAATAGCCAAATTTTGATTTCAGTAAGTTTAATGCATCTAAGACCAAATCACACACACTCACAGACACTCTCTGACAAATTAATATAATGATAGAAAACCAAATACACCAAGATAATTATAAAACACAGCTCAGATAAGATATAATCTAAAAGGAATAATAGCCATATGAAATCTAAATGCTCAGCAGAAAGAAAGCCTCATCAGAAAACAGCATGATGTGGGGCACCTGGGTAGCTCAGTTGGTTGTCTGTCTTTGGCTCAGGTCATGATCCCAGGGTCCTGGGACTGAGTCCTGCATCAGGCTCTGAGCTTGGCTGGGAGCCTGCTTCCCCTCCCCCCTCTGCCTGCCTCTCTGCCTACTTATAATCTCTGTCAAATAAATAAATAAAATCATTAAAAATATATAGCATGATGATATCCTCAGCTATTGAGGAAATATAATTGATATGGTAATTCTATACCCTATGAAATAATTTTTCATTTTCTTTACATTTTTAAAATAAAGTTAATAGAGTAAGACATAAATCTCACAAATTTATCTTAAGAAAAAAAAGAACATTCTGGAAGGAAGGTCTAAAAATTGAGAAAGGCCAGATTATAGCCACTCTGCAGAAATGTGATGAATCCCCAGCCAAGATCTGGTTTGGGACTTCTACTGTTATGAGATACACTATAATAATGCATTATAATGCACTCTAATGATAGGAATTAGCATTGTGGGGCTGGGGTGTTGGCTTTTCTGAGAAAACAGGGTCTTGCATGGTTTGAAGTTCTATGGCACTTGTGCATTCTTTTTAGCTTGCCCGGATGTGAGGGAGAAGGAATAGGGAGGGATGTGCCTTAAAAGGTATTGGTGGATAAACATAACAAATGCAGTATTACTCTATTTCAGCTGTTAATCAATAAAAATATTAAGAAACAAGAATTATTTATTTATTATTATTTTTTAAATCTATTTTTTTTCTATTTTTTTTTTAAGATTTTATCCATTTATGTCAGAGAGAGAGCAGGAGCGAGCACAGGCAGACAGAGAGGCAGGCAGAGGCAGAGGGAGAAGCAGGTTCCCTGCTGAGCAAGGAGCCTGATGTGGGACTCGATCCCAGGACGCTGGGATCATGACCTGAGCCGAAGGCAGCCACTTAACCAACTGAGCCACCCAGGCGTCCCGACAAGAATTATTTATTAAATGACAGTCTAGTTCTGTGATTTACTGCTGTTTTAGCCTCTACAAGAGTGTGTAAGAAAGGATATATATATAGATATATGTTTATATATAAAGGATATATATATGTGTGTGTGGTTTATTTATTTGTTTATATTTTTATTTATTTATTTATTATTAATTAATATGTATTTATTTATGCATATGTGTGTGTATAATATAATAGTTTATTTATTTATTTAACAGAGAGAGAGAGAGAGAGAGCAAGAAAGGGAGCACAAGCAGGGAGAGGGAGAGGCAGGCTTCCCACCAAACAAGGAGCCAGATGCGGGGCTGGATCCCAGGACCCTGGGATTATGACCAGAGTTAAAGGCAGAAGCTCAATGACTGAATCATCCAGGCACACTATAAGTATATATTTTTAAAATATAAATGAGTGCAGTAATTATGAAGAGACAAAAAGAGGAGCAGAGCGCCCAGAAGTTTAAAAAGAAAAAAGACAGGTTGGAAATTAAACTTCTCTTTGATATCTTAAAGTGCATAAGGAAACAGCATCATATCAGATCCACAGGCATCTGTGTAATTTCTATAGAGCACTAAATAGAACATAAAGTTTCAGGAGCATTTCTTAGTATCTAATTTACTACTAGGAAGTAATTACATTACACATTACACAATGAAATGAACTTGCCCATTGTTCCTTTCTTTGCTTTCTCAGTCCTATTCATTAAACCCAATCTTAAATTCCTCAAAGATCTTGACAATAACATCTATTCTTTTGGACACCATATAATGTCCCATACCTAGTCAAATAAATGGTCAATTTGGAAGTAAGATAACTTGTGCATCATCTTCTGTGAGGCTATATAACTCTTCTGTGTCCAGCATTGTAAGAGCTGCTATGGGAAATAGATATAAGGAGAAGGTATAAAATAGAGTAGAAAGAAGGGGAATCTATGGGGTGATATTAAAAATGAAGCTAACCAATATATACTATGAGGAAATGTGGCTTGAGTCAGAAAATGAAGAAACTCACCCCTCATTAGTACAAACAGAAGGAGAATTCCTTGATTAAAATACAAATATGGGGAGTTCAGGGAATGTCCAAAGTGTGAGAAGGAAAGTAAGGTTCGGCCAGTGAAACTAAGAAGTCTTTTTCAAGATCTGCTTGGGGAAGGAAGGCTGGTGCAGCCAGAAGTAAAACTGAAAAATTATGACAAGAGCAGCCTAATAGTATTTCTAATTCTACTACTTATAAAATCATCTTCTAATTTTAAACTTTGCTTCTTGGTTTCCCTAATGGAATCAAATAATTTTTAATATAAAACATTCAATTGGCTCTCTTAATATAAATATTAATTTTCTGAGTTTTAAACAGTTTTCCTAGATTTAATCTTATTACATTCTTTTTAAAAATCTATAAACCTCATAATTGCCTTTTGAATAAAATCCATATTTCCTATATGCCACTCAGAATAATAATGATATGCTCCCTAAGTACATGCCAATCTTTCTCTCTAACAACATCTCTTCATCTCTACCCCAATAATACTGGTTTCCTTTTTCTCTTAGTTTTCCATGTGTGGGTTTACTTCATATTGATTATGACGTTTTTCCCATCTTTCTTATATTTCTATGTAATATTCTACTCCTACTCCTACTTTTTCTTCTCCTCATTCCCCTCTTGCCCCCTTATTGTCTCTCTCTCTTAGAGAGAGAATCTCTCTCTCTCTAGATATACACACACACCCAAAATCCACCTCCACCTCATCTTGTCTGTGCCAAGGAGGAGCTCTGACAGGACTCCAAGATTAAAAAGACTGGGACGTTATAGAAGAGAGTTTGAGTGTGAAAAAGAAACACATTAAATATTGTTGTGTCTACAGGGCATATCTACCTTAGAAGCTGGTTCTTCAACTCCCTCTCTTTAAAATTATGTTGCCTTATTTTTTTTTTTTCTCTTTCTAGGAACTATGAGAAAAGACTAGCTTGGTGTAACCTCAACTTCATTGGGAAGTATATCTTATTTTGCAAAAGCTAAACTGGTCCCTGAGGCATGGAGGATCTATAGAGGGCACTTAAGTATGACTTTACCTAAAAGGAATTCCCACTTCACAATTGACTCAGTGTATTTTTCTTAGTTCTGAGGAACCACACCTGTACTTGGAGCTGATGTCTCACAGACCAAGTAAAGTGATTTCATTTCTTTGGTATTGTACTCTATCACAATTACAAAAGTGACATCTCCACCAGCACTACTCCACTTGCCACCTGAGAACACAATTTCCATGTGGACTTCTGCATGCTGTCTTTTTACATGTTGTCTTTTTACATGCTGTCTTTTTCAGCAATGTTAGTGCATAGTTCAATGCCCTTCATGTATCAGAAACTTAATAATTATTTACGGAATGAGTGAAGTATAATGAGAGATGATAAATAAAACAGCTTACAAATATCTGACAAACTTGCCATGATCACCAAGATTAATAAAGCAAAACTGTAGACTATTAGGAAACTATTTAAATATTTTAAGCAGGGAAATAACAATAAAATTTCTACATGCATATGCCCCTTTGGCTACAAAATGGATAATAAATTTTAATAAGATGGAACTGGATGATGAGACCAGCAATGTAGTTATTACCACACATAAAAGTGGTCTCAATGGATAAGGAAAGAAGTGGACACATTAAAAAATAGGTTTATGAGATAAAATTAATAGGTCTTTGTTATGGGTTATATGCAAGCAGGGAAGGGAAAAAGAAGTTTCGAGGATACCTCAAATTTCCAGTTGGGGCAATTAGATGAATATTGGTGTCTCTTAGAGTGATGGACTGTAAGATGGACAGAGAGAAGAAAAGCATGAATTCAGTCTGAGGATTCTCCCTTTTGAAGTTCTCTTAAAATATCTGAATAAAATATTTTATCAGGTTATGTATATGACTCTTCATGTCAGAAAGAGATTTGGGCAGGGAATAAATTTAGAAGTCATCAGCACTGAGTAATTGGTACCATAGGCATATATAATAATGGACTGGGGAGAAAAAGAAGAGCAGGGAAAAAAAGATGGAATCCTGGAGAGGAGGCTTAGAAATCTCATTATTCAGAAGGAGTCCAATATGGTGGAGGAGTAGGAGACCTTAATTTCATCTGGTCACAGGAATTCAGCTAGATAGCTATCAAATCATTCTAAACACCTGTGAACTCAACCAGAGATCTAAGAAAAGAATAGATGCTACTCTACAAATAGAAGAGCGACCACTTTCTGCAAGAATGACAAGATGGAAAAACTTACCTCAAAAAAAGAGAACAAGAGGCAATACTGACAAGGACCTAATCGGTATGGAATAAGTAAGATGTTGGAACTAGAGTTCAGAATAAGAATTATAAAGATAATATCTGGGCTTGAAAAAAGCATAGCAGACACTAGAGAATCTCTTTCTTGAGAAATAAAAGAACTAAAATCTAACCAAATTAAAAATCAATAGTTATTAATGAGATGCAGTAAAAAAAAATGGAGGCTCTAACTGCTAGGATAAATGATGCAGAAGAGAGAATCAGTGATATAGAAGACAAAATGATGGAGAATAATGAAGTTGATGAAAAGAGAGATAAACAACTACTGGATCACAAGGGGAGAATTCAAGAGATAGGTGATACCATAAAGCAAAACAATATTAGAATTGGGGTCCCAGAAGAAGAGGAAGGAGAGAGAGGACAGAAGGTAAATTAGAGCAAATTATAGTGGAGAACTTCCCTAATCTGGGGAAGGAAACAGGCATCCAAGTATAGGAGGCACAGAGAAGCCCCCTTGAAATCAACAAAAATAGGTCAACACCCCAACATTTAATAGTGAAACTTGCTAATCTCAGAGACAGAGAAAATCCTGAAAGCAAACCCTGGAAGCATTTGTAACGTACGAGGGTAGAAACATTGGACTGGCAGCAGACCTATCTACAGAGACCTGGCAGGCTAGAAAGGACTGGCATAATATATTCAGGGTGCTAAATGAAAAAAAAATATGGAGCCAAGAATACTTTATCCAGGTAGGATGTCATTCAAAACAGAAAGAGTGATAAAAAGTTTCCAGGACAAATAGAAACTAAAAGAATTTGTCGTCACCAAACCAGCCCTACCAGATATATTAAAAGGGATCCTTTCAGCAAATAGAGAGACCAAAAGTAACACAGACTAGAAAGAGAGATACTGTACAGAAACAGTCACTTTACAGGTAATACAATGGCAATAAATAAATGTCTTTCAATAGTTACTCTGAATGTAAATCAGCTAAATGCTCCAATCAAAAGACACAGGGTTATTAAAAACAAAACAAAACAAAATAAACAAATGAAAAACAAGACTCACTGATATGCTGTCTGCAACAGAATCATTTTAGACCCAAAGACACCTCCAGATGGAAAAGTGGTGGGAATGCAAACTGGTGCATCCACTCTGGCAAACAGTATGGAGGTTCCTCAAAAAGTTGAAAATAGAGCTGCCTTATGACCCAGCAATCACACTATTAGGTATTTATCCTAAAGATACAGATATAGTTAAAAGAAGGGGAACATGCACCCCAATGTTTATAGCAACCATGTCCACAATAGCCAAACTACGGAAAGGCTCCAGATATCCATCAAAAGATGAATGGATAGGGGTGCCTGGGTGGCTCAGTGGATTAAGCTGCTGCCTTCGGCTCGGGTCATGATCTCAGGGTCCTGGGATCGAGCCCCATGTCAGGCTCTCTGCTCTGCGGGGAGCCTGCTTCTTCCTCTCTCTCTGCCTGCTTCTCTGCTTCCTTGTGATCTCTGTCTGTCAAATAAATAAATAAAATCTTTAAAAAAAAAAGATGAATGGATAAAGATGATGTGATATATAAATATGTATATAGATATAGATATAAATATATAGATATAGATATATAATGAAATATTACTCAGCCATCAAAAAATTAAACCTTCCCAATTTCTACCCAACGTGGTAATCGAACTAGAGAGTATTATGCTAAGTGAAATAAGTTAATCAGAGAAAGACAATTATCATATGACCTCACTCGTATGTGGAGTTTAAGAAACAAAACAGCAGGGACACCTGGGTGGCTCAGTGGGTTAAGCCGCTGCCTTCGGCTCAGGTCATGATCTCAGGGTCTAGGGATCGAGTCCCGCATCGGGCTCTCTGCTCGGCGGGGAGCCTGCTTCTCTCTCTGCCTGCCTCTCTGCGTACTTGTGGTCTCTCTCTGTCAAATAAATAAAATCTTTAAAAAAAAAAAAAAAAAGAAACAAAACAGCAGATCATAGGGGAAAAGAGGAAAAAATAAAACAAGATGAAACCAGAGAGGGAGACAAACCATAAGAGACTCTTAATCATAGGGAACAAACTGAGAATTGCTGCAGGGGAGGTAAGGGGGGTGGACAGGGTAACTTCATGATACTCATGAGGAGGGCACAAGATATAAAGAGCACTGGGTATTATATATGATGGATGAATTGCTGATCCTTACCTTTGAAACCAAGAATACATTGTATGTCAATTAATTGAATTTAAATTAAAAAAAAAAGAAAAAAAAAGAAATTTCATTATTCAATGTCATGGTAAA
>RCUC01132701.1:0-19879 GCA_003697995.1 Taxidea taxus jeffersonii
CTGGGCACTTAGCTTGGGCTGGGATCGAACGCTTAACCTCACCAAGCCCGCAGACATGGCTGGCCTTATCGTCCCCGCTTTGCAGACGAAGAGCCCGAGTTCAGAGAGACCCCAGGGCTGGCCCAGGACACACAGCCAGCTGATGGCTGAGCAGGACCCTGGCCCGGGCCTGTGCTCTGCTGCACAGGGAAACCTGAGGGCTGCCCACCCTCCCCGCCTGGGGACCCCGCAGCCTTGTGCCTCCGCCGGCTCTTCCACACACAACCTCCTCCCTCCCCCAGGGCGACGCTGTGAGATCTGTGATGATGGCTACTTTGGGGACCCTCTGGGGCTCTCTGGGGCTCCCCAGCCCTGCCGGCGGTGCCAGTGCAATGGGAACGTGGACCCCAATGCCGTGGGCAATTGCGACCCCCTGTCTGGCCACTGTCTGCGTTGCCTGCACCACACGACCGGGGCCCGCTGCGAACGCTGTCAGGACGGCTTCTACGGGAACGCCCTAGCCCCTCGGCCCGCAGACAGATGCACGCGTGAGCACCCACCCTCCGCCCTGCGGGGCACCCCTCTCCACCACCCCCAGCCCACAGCTCTGGGAGGCTGTGCAGCCGTAGGCAGATTCCTCACTTTCTGTGTCCCCTTGTCTGGAAGGTCTAAGGGTTTGGTTTGCTCTCCTCTCAGCCTCGATCTAATCAAGGCCAATCCTGTGATTTTTTTGTTTGTTCTTTGCATTGATAATTTTGCACTTATCTCAAGCCCCATGGTTAGTGCCTAGACTGTCCTCGGTGGCGGACAGCACCCCTCACGTCAGTGCTGCCCCTGGGCTTCCATCAGGCTCTCCCTCTCCCCCTAGCACTCAGCCCCCGTCCCCGCTCAGAGGGCCACGGCGTGCCTTGGCCCGTGGAAGGCCTCCAGAAGTGCTGGAGGGAGAAGTTGAGCGTGGCCCCCAAACTTACTTGCTCCAGAGCCCTTTCTCCGTGTTCTGTGGAGCCCAGGAGAGAAGGGTCAAGAGTCCCAGAACAGTGGGCACATGGGTCCACCCGTGACCCCCTGGCTGGGTCTCTGGCCTTCTCTGCAGCCGGCTGGGGTTCGGGGCAGGCTCAGAAGAGCCATCTGTCACATGATGATTCTAGGCTGTCTCTCCAAGGACATAGGAAATGGGATGAGAGTGCATGGGCCTAGAGTCTTTTTCCAGAAAAAGCTTAGGATCCTGGGTTGAATGTGAGTCATCCCCGTGGGCTCCGCATCTTCTCCTGGACCCTCTGAGTTTGAGTCGATGATCTGGTGGTTCCCTAACACCGTTTCTGCTTCCTTCCCCAGCCTGCGGCTGCCACCCAGAGGGCTCCGTCAATGAGCAGAGAACCTGTGACCCAGTGACCGGCCAGTGCCCCTGCCTGCCTCATGTGATGGGAAGGGACTGCGGCCACTGCAGCCCTGGCTTCTATGACCTCCAGGCCGGGAGGGGCTGCCGTGGGTGGGTAGGGTGAGGCCTGGAGTGCCCTTCCCTTGGCTCTGTCTCCAGGATGGGAGAAGCCCGGGGAGCCCCCAGAGGGGGGATGGGTGTCGAATGTGTCATCCCAGGCCCCCTGCCAGGAACACTGTGCCCTGCCCCATAAGGGGACAAAGGAGTGGTCCCTTGAGGGGTCAGACTTGTGGCCCTGCCAGCCCAGGACGCAGGCCAAGAGCAGCCCTGAGGGACGTCCGGGTGGGCAGGGGGCCGATTTGGTCTCTGAGTCCCCACTCAGTAACACCATCCCTCTGTGACCTTTTTGGCCAGAGCAGTACCTTAATGTCTTTAGGGAGCAGTGAAGGACCCCAGGAAAATGCCCAGTGCAACAAACAGGCTTCTTCCTTGCAAGACTTCTCAGAGACTTTAATATGCTAATTGCATTGTGACTTTCCAACAGAGGGATAGATATAATCTGCAGGATTTATAGGCCCCCATAGCCCTTTTTGGGGGGAAGGGGTAGCATTTTTGTGAGACTGTGCCTCCCAGGACACAGCTTGGGGAAAGCTGTTGGACGTGTAGCCACCTGGCGATCAGCGGAGGGTCTGATCCCAAGGCTCCTCACCGCTGTGGCCAGCCGAGGCTGGGTGGGGAGCGGCCCAGAGCTTGTCTCCCACTCAGGTTCCTTCTCCATCCTAGCTGCATGTGTCATCCGCTGGGGTCCCAGGAGGACCGGTGCCACTCCAAGACTGGGCAGTGCCCTTGTCGCCCAGGGGTTGAGGGCCAGGCCTGCGACAGATGCCAGCTGGGTTTTTTCGGCTTCTCCATCAAGGGCTGCCGAGGTGAGGAGGCTGGGTGCGTGCTGGCTGCCCGGAGGGCGGGGCCTTGAGGTTTCTGGACTGAAGAGCCACTGGGATGCCAACCATGTGGCCAGGGAAGGAAAGATCAGCTGCAGGCCTGTCTTCTAAGAATGGCCATAGGAACAGGGAGTGAGAAGAGTATAGGGGACCAAAACTCTAACCCCAGACTTCACTGCTCAGTTCCCATGTGCTGGGGCCATCAAGTCACCTTTCTGGGCCTCCACGTCCCTAGCAGCACAGCCGGGCTGCCTGGTCGATCCTAAACATGGCTGCTTCTCAGACCCAGGAACACTGACATAGGTCAGTCACCACCTCTGACCTTCTGACTCAGTCTCCCGGGAAGGACCCAGGAGTGGTTGAGCTGGACCTGGGGTTTCTGGAGTGGCCATGCGTGAGAATGCAGGGGACCTGGAGGTCCCAGTGCGGGGCGGGGGGTGCCATCCACCCTGGTTCCCTCAGCCTGCAGGTGCTCCCCGTTGGGCGCCGCCTCGGCCCAGTGCCACAAGAACGGCACGTGCGTGTGCAGGCCTGGCTTCGTGGGCTACAAGTGTGACCGCTGTCAGGACAACTTCTTCCTTACGGCTGGTGGCACACGCTGTGAGGAGTGCCCATCCTGCTACGCCCTGGTGAAGGAAGAGGTGAGCCCACCCTACCTCCCATCACTTCACACCCCCGCCATGAGTGCCCCCTTTGTGCTGGGCATTAGAAATGCCCGCTCAGCCCTGGCTCTCAGGCTTCTGGGGCCACTGGCCACCTTCCGCCTGCACCCACCCAGCCATCGGGCCGATGTCAGCCCTGCTCCCCCCTCACTTCTGCCTGTCCCTGGCTTCTGAGTGGACAGAAGAGTGCCTCGCACAAGTTGTCCTTCCCGAGCACTGACGCCCACGTCTCACCCTTTTTCAAGTTCTGTGGGGATGAGACAGCAGAAGGCCCTTTGTGGGGAGGGTCAGCAAGAGGGTCATGCCCGTTCTGGGGCACAAGTAGAATGTTGAGCAGGGAGCTGGTGTGCAGGGGTCAAGAGCGTGAGCTCTGGGGTTCCCCTCCCCAGCCTCTTCCGTTGTTCCCATTAACAGGTAACAGGTTTGGTAAGTTTGGGTGTCTCTCCTATTCACAGTGGACACAGGCCTGCAGCCCTTTCCCTGAGACCGGGGAGGCCAGCCGTCAAAGTGAAGGTGCTTTAGAAAGATGCAGTGACGGGCGCCGGCCCCCAGGCAGCGCCGCACCAGGCCGTGCGGTCGAACCCAGGGATGTGTCTGCGGGAGAACGGGCAGTCACACCAAACACAAACGAGTGTGGCGAACAGCCTTGTTCAGAACAGTTTTGCTTCCCAATGAGTTTAGAATTTTGTTTTTTTAACCTGGATTTTGCCATCAAATAGGGAATGGAAAGCCTTAGGATTTTTCGGAGCATTCTGGACTTTTGGAGTCAAAGAAGGGGGCTTGGATCTCGCATCCCCTGGCCCCTGGGGCCATTACAGGGTGCACGTGAGCAGGTGCATGGCTGGCAGGTGCTAACAGCCGGCTCCTAGCACGTTCTCTGTAAATACAGTTATTGTTCGTGTGACTAGAAGAATAGCGCTAGGAGACACTGCGTGGCACACTCACTCAGCCTGCAGGTATCCAGGTGCACCTTCTCTGTGAGAATACAGCAGGACAGACAGATTCTCCTGGGGCTTCCCTTTTCATCCTTCTCTAAGTGGAACAAGGATGTGGTCCGCTGAATGGCAGCAGATGCTGTGGGTGTGAGAAGGGAAGGGGCCACTAGGAGGAGGGGGTTGGCAAGGCTGGTTCTCCAAGATCTGCAGCATCCTCGGCTTTGATGCCCAGGATAAGATGGAAGCAAACTGCTGGCCAGGGAGGCCAGGCAGAAGCCAGGGGGAGGCATTCAGGCACCGGCCTCACACACCCTTCTTTTCCTCCCTCCTCCAGGCTGCCAAGCTGAAGGCCAGGCTGACCCTGATAGAGGGGTGGCTGCAGGGGTCTGACTGTGGCCGGCCCTGGGAACCACTGCACGTTCTGCAGGGAGAGGCCCCACGGGGGGACGTCTACCAGGGTCACCACCTGCTGCAAGGTACGGTGAAAGAGAAGCACGGGAGGCAGCGGGATGGCTGGCCGGCCAGACACACCCCTGGGCCCTTTGGGCTGCTCTCCGGATGCTTCAGAAGCTCTTGGCTCGGTCCTAGAAGTCGCTTTCTGGGAGCGCCTATCTGACCTCCCCAGCTACGTGGGCTCCTCCCATGACAGTCATGTCTCTCCTGGATCTTTCCTTCACTGTCCCCCACCCAGTTCTACTTTGTAACCTTACGAATACTAGTCTCTGGCCAAAGCATCTAACCCCATGCCACACCCAGAGCACAGGCGTGGTGAGGACAGGGCTCGAGTCCCTTCACTGGTTCATGGTGCCCCAAATGCCACAGAGGCGCTGTCCCAGGTGCTGACCAGGTGACCTGCTGCTGTCTTGCCCGCTGGCCATTTTGCTCACTCCCCAGCATAGAAAACACGTGGATGGGGGCGGAGGGGGAAGCTGTTATTAGAGCCAGGTGGAATGTGGCCTTGGGACACTGCGATCTGGGGAAGCTTGACAGCGAATTGATTCTTCTGTGTAATTTCATGTTCATAAGCACCTGTGCTCATCTCGCAGCCAGGCATAGGTAAGCTGTGCACCTGTTAGCAACACTCATTATCAGAGCAGGGAGCTTCCAGATGCTCTGGGTTAAAAGGCCCAAAGTAGGGGCTCAGTCAGTTAAGCATCTGTCTTCGGTTCAGGTCATGATCCTGGAGTCCCAGGATCAAGTCCTGCATTGGGCTTCCTGCTCAGTGGGGCATCTGCTTCTCCCTCTGACCCCCCCTACCATGCTCTCTCTCACTCTCTCTCTTCCTCTCTCTATCTCTCAAATAAATAAATAAAATCTTTTTTTTTTTTTTTAAAGCCCATACTGAGCCACACGGCAGATCACAGAGCTGACTCGAGGCAGGGGTGTTTCTGCAGTCTCAGATTTGGGAATAACTTGTGGCTCTAACCCGTCTGGATTCCTTCCAGCCCTTCCACTGTGCTGACTTCCGGTGGGGGAGGCCTTGGGTTGTGACTGGCCTCTGCTGCGCCTCAGCCTTTGCATCTGTAAAATGGCGAGGCTCTTGCCCTGGAACCGGCTGGTGGTCCTCAGGTCTGCTGATAGAGCTCAGCTGTGCCAGGCAGAGTGCAGGGCACAGATGGGGGCCCTGAGGGTGATCGGGAAATCTCAATTGCTCTGTGACCCCTGGGCTTTGTGGGCTTCGTGCAGGAGCCCGGGAGGCCTTCCTAGAGCAGGTGACTGGCCTCGAGGGTGCGGTGAAGTCTTCGCGGGAGCAGCTGCGGGCGCTGAGCAGGGGTGCCCGCTGTGCCCAGGCCCAGGCAGAGAAGACCTGCATTCAGCTGGCAGAGCTAGATGCAGTGCTGGAGTCCTCGGAAGAAGAGATTGTGCAGGCGGCCATCGTCCTCAAATCTCTGGTACCCCAGGGGCCCCTCCCCAACACCCGCCTCCCTGGTGGTTGATCTGATGGCCCCTGGTGTGCCTTTTTGGAGAGGCTCAGTTTCCTCACCCGCAGAATGGGTGTCACACAGTGCCCCTTGTGCTGACTCAGTGAGATCACGTCCGCATGGAAAAGGGCACGTTCCAGGTGGACAGTGAATGCCCATCGAATGAGGCATTCATTGTTTCCACGTTCTGGGGCTCTGCTTGCCGGGTGCTGACTTTGAGGCTTTATGTAGCATTTTTTTTTAAGATTTTATTTATGTGACAGAGATCACAAGTATGCAGAGGCAGGCGGCGGGGGGGAGCAGCACCCAGAGGCAGGCTTCCCGCTGAGCAGAGCGCCCAATGCTGGGCTCGATCCCAGGACCCTGGGATCATGACCTGAGCCAAAGGCAGAGGCTTTAACCCACTGAGCCACCCAGGTGCCCCTTTATGTAGCATCTATAAAGTAACTGGCACGGTCTGGTTCTCCTAGTAATTTAACCGAACGAGGCCCTTGCCCTTCAGGGATGGCCCTCAGTTTCTCCTCTCTCCCTCTCTTTAAAGGTGATTCCTCAGGAAGGGTCCGGCCAGCCCACCACCTGGAGCCCCCTGGCCACAGAGGCCCGTGCCCTCGCCAGGAGGTGAGCCTCCAAGCCCCGGGAGCCTGGTCCTGAAGGGAGCCCCACCCTCTTCCTGGGGGTTCTGGGGTCAGGGTCAGCCTGACAGGTGTCCCCTTGCCTGGATTCAGAGCCAGGCTGTGCTGCTCACCCTCTTCTGTGATGGCTTTATTAGGGTGACTATATCATTATTGTCCAAACTGAGACTTCATGTGTGATGAAAGTCCCGACGGATCACTATGCAAGACAATGGGCATAAATTCTGTGTAACAGGAACAGGGCCGTGGGTCCCTGCCCATCAGCCTTTGCTGTGTTAGGCGGAGGGAGGGGAGGAGCCTGGCCCTCAGGGCCGGACTCTGTTTGGGACAGTGGGAGGCCCACATGGTGGGAGTGGTGGGTTCGGGCCCAGCTCCCCTTCTCTGTGAGCTGTTGTTGAAGGTCAGGTGGACGTTTCCTTACAGCCACAGGGACGCCACTGCCAAGATTGAAGCCACTGCTCGGAGGGCCCTGGTTGCCTCCAACACCAGCTATGCACTTCTCTGGAGTCTGCTGGAGGGCAGGGTGGCCTCGGAGGCCAAGCAGGACCTGGAGGACAGGTGAGGCCTCCCGGGTGTGGGTAGAAGCTTGAACCGGCCTCCTGCAGCTGACGCAGCCTGGCTGGAGGCTGCTGGTTCCAGAGCTGGCTTCCCTCCCGAGTCCTGATGTTCTTTGGGTGGGGGGCGGGGGAGATATCTGAGGTCTTGGGCTCACTGGGTGGTGAGTTACAGGAGCCCACTTAGGCCTGGGGGTACGGCTCAGCCTCTAGAGAGAAGGGACGAGGGCCTGAACCAGGAGGGTCCAGAGTGGCATCTCTCTTTCTCACCCCTTGCATCATCCCCAGCCGCATCCCTGACCCCCACCCTCCCCCCAGCCACTCCTCTCAGATACCAGCTTCCTGCTTGGCCTCTGCTTCTCCGGGTGACCCTCTTATGTCCTCTGCAGTGGAGGGTCAGGAGAGACACAGCAAGGTCTCAAAAGTCCCAAGTTGACTTTCTAGATGAGAGAATCTAATTGGCCCACCTCCAGTCAGATTGCCTGCCCCCAGTCCACTGGCATAGCTGGAGTGAAATCACATGACCCCCTCCCGGGGCAGGAGCTGTCTGAGAAGTGAGGAGAGAGGAGAGGTGGCCGGGGGTCCCTGCCCCAGCAGTGTCCATGGCAGAGCTGGGCGGGGGCGCGGGGGTGGGGGCGATCAGCCGGGTGGGACGGGGAGCTGCTCTAGGTGGTCGACTACACCCCTTTGGAGCTCAAGGGGCCCCAGAGCTCTCCATTCATCTGGAGAGCGCTTGCCCAAGGTCACCCGAGGGCACAGCAGATCCAAGACCAGGGCCTGGGCTTCTGTCCCTTCCCCAGCACCAGGCACTTTCCACTTAGTGATCAGCCAGAGGCTTCCAACATTTGCAAAGCAGATGACTAGAGAGTGGAAACCGGGGGCAAGCCCCTTCAGAAAAGAGTGGTTGAACTGAATGAATGAAGAAGCAAGAACGGGGCGCCTCTCCTGCCTTTTCCATTCATCTGAGAGCTGCCGGGCAGCGGCCAGTTTCCGAGGCCAGCTGCTGGGTTCTGACACTGAAGAGGGCTCCAGCGGGGCCCGCGGGGGGGACAGTGATGGGAAAGGATGGCCCCGAGCCCTCTGCTCTCTGAGCCACTCTGCTGTCTCCTCTCAGGTACCAAGAGGTCCAGGCGGCCCAGAAGGCGCTGGGCACAGCTGTGGCACAGGCTCTGCCCGAAGCGGAGAGGGCGCTGGCCGCCGTGCAGCGAGTCGGTGTAGACGCCGCCCTGGGCCTGGCCTCGCCAGCCACCCCCTCAGCACTGGTCAGCCCCGCTGGCTGCCCCAGAGCTCGGCCTGGGGTGGGGGTGGGAGAAGGCGGCGGCTGGGAACCCGGTGCAGCCCAGGCCTGGGCAGATGATGTGGCTTATTTTTAACTAGATGGCAGTCAATTAAAACGAGCTGATCCACCTCCGTGGCTTGGCCGAGCGCCTGCCTGGCTCAGAGTAAGCGCTCCGCCAGGCTTTGTTGTGGGTTGTGATGACAACAGTGAGACCAGGCGTCTTCTCCATCGTCGAGGCATTAGCTAAAGCCCCAGACAGACGTGGGATCAGATCCTAGCTCCACCGCTCCAGATCTGTGACCTTGGCCAAGGACGTCCCCCACTCCCCAACCCTGTACTTCGGTTAGGTCCTCTGTCAGCTAGAGCTCGCCCATTCGGTTATCTGAGGGCTGCGTCTACGGGGCTGGGAGAGGATTCATAAGTCACAGGCAAGGTGGCCCTCGTGCTTGTCGGCCCCCTAGGTAAGCCCGCTCCATCGCGTCTGCCTAGTAACCCTGAAATCCCAGAACTTAGAACCTGCCCTTTAAGGAAGAGACTGAGCCTCTATAGATACATTTGGGGCAAAACCTGATGGGTCCGAGGCTGCTTATTTGGGGTCTTTGCTGACCCCCAGCCCGAACATGAAGGTACTGTGCAGGTGTTAACGGGCTTGAGTGTGGCCCCGATGCCGCCAAGGGTGCTCAGAACCCACACAGTGCCACTTCTCTCAGGTTAGGAGGATTCTGAATGTGGAGGTTCATCCGGCCCAGGGTTTCTGCTGAGACTGTGGGCCTGGGGGAGGAAATGCAGGTCAGGGAGGCCTCACGTCTAGTAACCAGTAGAGCTGGAATAGACACAGGTTCCCCCACCTGGTGGCCCTCAGCCCCTCTGCTTCCCGGGTCCTGTCCCCACCATTCCCGCCCCCCCGGGCGCCTCTCACCCACTAGGGGTTCTGCCCCTCAGACCTTCCTGTCAGGCCCCGCCTGAGCCCACGATCTCCCTGCAGCCTCAGAAGTCCCAGGCGGGGGCCCTGAGCCAGAAGCTACAGGCCCTGGAGGAGACGGTCACATCCGGAGAGCGCAGGGTCACTGAGGTGGCCCAGACCCTCCGGACTACCGCCCGGGCTGTGCTGCGCAAGATCGAGCCCTTCACACAGGTGGGCTCCTGTCCTTTGAGGCGGGTACCTGAGGGGGCCGTCCCGAGGGTGTCCTGGGGTGGGGGTGCAGGGGAGGGAAGGGCAAAGACCGGAAAGAGTCCTTCCCACCCCTCCAGTGTCTCCTGAAGGCAGTGCCCCTGCCCAGCCTCTCTCTTCTCTCTCCAGCTACGCCAGGAGGCCAGAGACGCCCTGACCCAGGCTTCCTCATCCGTCCAGGCGGCCACAGTGACTGTCACGGGAGCCAGGACCCTGCTGGCCGATCTGGAAGGTACGCATGCCTTGCGGAGCCCGAGGCTTCTTGATGCACAAATGCCCGTGACCACCACCCGGACTCCCGCCTCAGCCAGGTTGGTGTGGCCCTGGGGACAAGAAGGGAACAGAAGTCCGGTTGTGGGGGCATAAGCCAAACAGCCTGCTCCCTGCCCCACCCCAGCCAGGACCTCTCCCACGGCTGCTGGTCTTGCCCTCACACGCACTGTCTGGCATCGTGCCCTCATGGCCATCAGCCATCAGACCACACGCAGAGCCCGTCAGGGCCAAGAGGACCTGATACCCTCGGCCGCCTGTCCCTGGTCTGGTGTGCTCTGACAGGGGTCCCGTCACCTCCTACAAACACTTACCACATCTGGGGCTCAGCTGGGGCCCCGGGGAAGGAGACAGATTTCTCTTGAGAAAGGGGTGTGGGTTGATGCCAGTCCAGGTCTCCTCGAGCTCTAGGAAAATGAAGCTGAGTGGTCCCGTTTTATAGATGTGTAAACCAAGGAAAGGGATTGGTGACTATCCCTGGGTCAAAGGTGTGCTGAAGAGAAGCCATCCGGTGTTAGGGTTCTCCAGCTCCGTCCCCCTCCGGAAGAGGCTTCTGTGATGTCTCTTTGCTCCAGAGAGAAGCCCCCTCACCCTTCATCTGTGGCTCTGCCCAGTGAACTGGGTAAGGCAGGAACACAGGCAGCCCCAGGCCCCTTGGGGTTTGAGACTGGGAGTCAGGCTCTGCATTCCCCTCGGCTGCAAGGATGTCCTCCCCAACTCTGTCGCTGCCGCTGAGAGACGTGGCTCCAGCCTCGGCCTCCGGCCCTCTGGGGACAGGGCAAGCTGGCCGGTGCTTCCTGTTCTCTACGTTTCTCGGCGGTGGAGGGCCTGGCCACCCACCGGCCAGGGGACTTCGGATGGGGAGGGCGTGGCCCTGAGTACTTGCCTCTGAGTCGTGTTCAGTAAATCCTGTGATGCTAGTGATGGAATATTAGGACTTCCAAACATTAAAATCGTAAGGCTTACTAAAGCCAGCTGCTGCAGCCCACTCGGCGGGCAGGGGGCTCTTCCGCCCTCTGCTTCTCTACTTCCAGCAACGTATGCTCACCAGCCCGCGAGCTATCGCCTTCTCGCTGGGGGATGTACTGCATGGAAATCTGCCTCCTTGATGCAGTACCACGGTCCACGTGAGGACTCATCTCAGACCGCTAACCCCGGGCTAATTTCCCCATTCCTACCCCTTTTCAGAGATGCCCCCTCTCGCCACCAGTCAGTCTGTGCTCAGTGGGTATTTAGGATGAAAGGAAAATTCTTTGAATATGGAACAGGTGGCCCTGGGCCTTTAGCCCAAGACATGTCCTGCCACCGGTCGATTTGTGTTCAGATAAGTTTAGGAATGTTGCTACTGTAGTGCTCTCTCGAGGCCATATAGTGTGTACCTTAGTATATTAAAGGTCCTGAGAAGTCCTGTAACAAAGAAACCTGGTTCTCTTTCTTTAAGTTTGACGTCTTCTCCTGATGCTTAATAACACCCTGTAGAGCTAGCACTCCATGGAGTGCATTTTAAGAAACACCAACTTCATGTACGAGAAACAAAGTAGATCTAATTTCTTGGTTACCTTTATGGAAAATTATGTGATATTCTGCCTTAGAAGGCTTGATTCATTTTAAAATCTATCGTTAGAACTCCTGATTTCCCTTCAAATTTTATCTGAAAGAAAAGGAAAAAGTCTCTCTTCTTTACAGAGGGAAGCCACTTCTTATTAGGTAATAAAACCTACACAAATCATAGTACTTCCCTTTTTGTCTTGGCTGCTAGGAAGCTCAGAGGTGAACAGAGCATTCAGTGCCTGCAATGTCATTATCCTAATTTCCTGGCCCTTCCCACTCCTCTCCTTCCCTCCTCATGCCCCCCCCCAGTTGCATATGGCCTTGGTTTTTCACTTCAATGGTCCAGTTGTTGACGTACCTGTCACTACAAGCTGCTTCAAAGCCTTTTTAGACATAAGGGAGGGGTACACAGAAAGAGCTGAATGGATTTCCTGGGTACTGAGGTGTGGCTCCCCATCCATTCCCAACCCTGCCCAGGCATCCGCCAGCCATGTAATCTCGTGATTTTAACGAACATCACGATATAATATGAATCTTTAAATTCACTGAACAGTACGTGTTGCTCATTATTCGCTTGTTTCCCAGACAAGCTTCAGGAGGTTTCCTGTAGATCTCCTGCCTTCAGCACCTCCCTCACATTGTCTGGGGACTGGAAGCAGTGGCTGCCTGGCAGGCTCTCAGGGCGGGAGCCGCCCTCCTGACACCACCTCCCCCCCCCCCCCCCCGGGTGTGCAGGAATGAAGCGGCACTTTCCGCAGCCCAGGGACCAGGCCGCACTGGGGAGGAAGGCAGGCATCGTCAGCGACAGGCTCCTCGTAGACTTGAAAAAGAAGACCAAGCAGGCGGAGAGGATGCTGGGGAATGCAGCGTCTGTCTCCTCCAGTGCCAAGAAGAAGGGCAGGGAAGCCGAGCTATTGGCCAAGGACAGTGCTAAGGTCAGGGCCATGGGTGTGACAGTGTCCCTGCCTTCTGGGCCCGTGGGAGGACTGTCCTGGAAGAACTACCCCTTCTGTAGGCAAAACGGGGTCCCCACAGATCTGCCCCCTTCCATGTAGACCATGCTGAATGCTCTGCACTCACTGAGGGCTCAGGGGGCCCCAGGCCAGTGACCCTGTTGATTCCTCAGGAAATAGGTGTCACTGTTGTCACTGGCGTCCTGGGTGAGGACCCCGAGGCCCAGTCCCGGTGAGTGACTTAAAGTCCCATGACCGGGACTCTCACCTAGGTCTGTTTGGCCTTACTCCCCCAAACCTCTAAGCTCTTATTTTTTTAATTGGGGCCAAAGTCTAGTCTGTGCGTCCCTCTAGCCCTCTGCTGGCTCTGTGCATGTTGCCAGCGTCCAGTCCGTGTTTGCGGAATGAATGAATGATCCGGGGCTCAAACTGACGACTGCTCGGCATCATGGCCGTCAGTGCTCTTTACCTCTGAAAGGACTCAGCCCGCTCACCCTCTTCCCCCTCTACTGCTGCCCACCCGCCAGCTCGCCAAGGCCTTGCTCAGGGAGGGCAAGCAGGAACACCGTCGGGCAGGTCGGCTTTCCAGCCAGACGCGGGCGATATTCCGACAGGCCTCCCGGCAGGTGCTAGCCTCACAGGCCCGCAGACGGGAGCTGGAGGATGCAGAGCAGGTACGTGTGCCAAGACCCCCCACCCCAACTCCCATTTCCTCCTGGTCCCCGAGCCAGCAGGGAACCGGTCAAGCTTTCCCTCCCGCCCTAGATGGGTGCCAGGCTGAATTCCTTGGAACGGCAGATCCGAGAATCGCGCGCCTCCCTGGAGAGGGACGTCCAGGCCTTGTCGGAGCTGCTCACCAGGCTGGGTAAGGAGACCCCTGGGTCTCTGGAGTACCCCCAGGAGCTTCTGTGAGGCCCAGTCCTAGAGAAGCTTTCCTCCTGGCCCCCAGATACCCACGGTCCCACCTTCCCAGCCACAAGCATTTGAAATAGCCCCAGGCCGTCCTGCAAGGTGGGGCTGGTGTCACTGTGTGCCTCCAGGGGCCGCTAGTCTGGCGGTGCTGGGGTGGACAGGGGACACAGAAAACTCAGCGGACGCAACACCTATGGAGACCACAGGAGCAGATGGGCTCTGCGTGGCTGAGGGCTTCAGAGGAGGAGATAGAATATCAGTGGAGCAAGGATGGCCTTGAGAATCAGACGTGGGTTTGGAATCAGACCCAGACTCAAGTCCGGTGCTTTCCCCTCCCTGGCTGTGTGACCTTGGGAAAACCACTGTACCTCTCTGAGCCTCAGTTCCCTCATCTGTAAAATGGGAATGAGCACCAGCGTCGTGTGGAAAGTGCTTGCCACCTGCGTGGTGAGAGTCCGTGAGCAGCGGCTCTCGGGGAGGAGGAAGAATGGAGAGGAGCCTCAGCAAGGAGACCTCTCAGGTGAAGGGGAGAGCAGCCAGCAAGGCCTGGAGGCCACAGAGCAGGGTAGGGGAGCAGGGGATAGTAGGCATGCATTTTCCAAAACTGTGGTAACATGCATGTAACACAAAACTGGCCATTTTAACCACCTTCAGGCACACAGTTCAGAGGCATTAAGTACATTCACACGTGATGCAGCCATTCCCGCCATCCATCTCCAGAACTTTCCCATCTTCTCAAACCGAAACACTGTACCCATTAGACATGAGCTCCCTATGCCCCAGCCCCTGGCACCCCCACCTGGGACCTCTTTGGTCCCTGTGAACTTGACACTCCGGGGACCTCACATCAGTGGACTCACACCCGGTGTTTGTCCTTCTGTGACTGCTTCTGCCACTTAGTGTCATATCCTCAGGGTCACCTACATAACAGCACACATGTGGCCTCATTATTAATAAGGGGAAGAATCACCATGTTCCACGTTGTGTCTGCACTCTGGGCCCTAAGATTTGCGTGCTCATGATCTAGAATGCTCTGCTTGGGAGGCAAGGACCCGGATTCTCTTGCCATCTTGTGGACAGGCAGTCTGAGGCACAGAGTTTATGTGATGTGCCCGGGGCCCCATGGCCAGTCAGTGGGGAAATTGAGGTTCACACGCAGGTCTGACTGATTCGGGGTGCCCACTGGCAGCCGCTGCTCTGTTCCCAATGCCAAGGACTCAGAGCACTGGCCGCGGTGTTGTCCGGTGCTGTGCCCGAGTTGGGAGTGCGGGCATGAGCAGCACCCAGGGGTCCCCTGCCTGAGGCCCTGCAGGGCAGTTGGAGTGTGGCTACAAGCTGAACCTGAATCTCGAAGGCCAGGCAGTTGGGTCCTCCCCATGGATGGGGGTCTTTGCTGGGAGCGGGATCTGCCCCGGCCAGCGGCGCTCAGCTCCCCGATGCCTCTTCCTGCCCACCTCCCCCTGCCCTCAACTGCCTGCCCTCCGACCCCCACCTTCGTTGCCCAGGAAATTTGGGGCTCAGGAGAGCCCTGGCCCCAGTGGGATCCTGTGGGATTAGAAGCCATTTAGAACTTACTTCCCCATTCCCAATGGCTGAACCTCATCTTCCTGTTAAATGTCACCAATAAATGACAAGGTGACAAGGGCCAGGTGGGGGAGACAGCCAGGTGGATTCCATGCCACCGCCACCACCACCAAGTTCAAATATGGGCACCGGGCCCCGCCTCCTCGTTTTACCCTTGAAGAGGCTCTGGGAAATACTGAACTCCAAGAAACAGAGTTAACCCATGCTGGGCCAGGATGAGACCCCCGGTGCCTGCTTCCGGGAGCCCGCAGCCCCTCCTGCCCCGTTCACTTCCGCAGCCCTCATTTTAATGCCAGGGACACTGCTTTTTACCCCAGGGGCCATCCGCATCTCAGCACAGGAGGCATCTATAAATCAATGCTCTCGGCAAGTCGGCATGGAGCCGTGGGGACCTTGTGCCACACACGGCTTTAGGAAATGGGCTCAGGACCCACGCGGGCCATTCTTTTTATCAATAACTGTAATACCCAGGACAAAAAGGACCGTTGCCCAGTGCTGCCTAGGGGGAGAGTTCCAGAGTCTTCATGTGAACCCACTGGGGTGCCCAAGACCAGACACACTGGCTTCTCTGTCCCTCGCTTTCCTGACAGATCGCGGGCAGTCAGAATCCTAGAAGGTTTGGGTCTCCAGAGGTTTCGGCAGTGGACGCTGAACAGGCTCTGGGGCCTGCAGGAGAGCTGGTCTATGCTGAAGCTGTCTCTGCCCCTCTGCAGGGTCGCTGGACACCCATCAGGCCCCAGCCCAGGCCCTGAACGAGACTCAATGGGCACTGGAGCGCCTGAGGCTGCAGCTGAGCCTTCCAGGGGCCCTGCAGGGGAAACTGAGGCTGCTGCAGCTGGAGTCAGAGCAGCAGGAGCTACAGATCCAGAGCTTCGAGAATGACCTCGCCGAGATCCGTGCCGACAAGCAGAACCTGGAGGCCATTCTGCATAGCCTGCCCCAGAGCTGTGCCAGCTGGCAGTGAGGGCCGCCCAGGACCACCCCCCCCAACACTGTGGCCCTGGCTGGGGCAGGCGCACGCACCCCACAGGTACACCCCGGCAGACACGCCCACCCCAAGGGAATACCCACGTAGCCTTCCAAGCCCACAGCCACGTCCCCTCCATGCCCGCCAGAGTCCGTGTACTTACACAGTTCGCCCGGGCGGGCACTCCCAGGCCGTGATGCGTACACACGCACACCCCAGGGTCAGGAACACCTGTACACCTTGTGGGGACACACCTGTGTGCACAAGGCACACACTTTCGCCAGTTCCTCTGCGCATGTACACGTTCTGCTCAGTCCACAGCTGGTTCCTGGGCACCAACTCTGCCGCACACCCTCTGGATGCTGGGGGGGGGGGGTACGTTAATTACCCTCTGGCACCACCACGCTCACTCTTGTTCCTGAAGGCAAGGACCCAAGCAGAGTCGGTGCCTGACAGGTTGAGGGGGGCCATCTGCAGGGATCTGGCTGGGCTGGGCAGGAGCCAGAGCCACCGGCCCCAGAGCTGCCCACTGTCCTGCTGCAGGACATCCCAGGACACCTGCCCATCGCCCACTCCGCCCACTCCGCCCAGCTGAGGGACCAGGCAGACCAAGAGATGGAAGATCCTTGGCAGCAGTCTGGGGCAAGTGCCTCTCAGCAGGGGAGCTTGAGGCCCAGGGACCTCTAGGGCTGGGATGCGGCCTCCTCAGCCCACCAGGAGGATGGCCCAGCCCTGCACAGTTATCACTGGTTTCCTGGAGTCCTTGGTCTTGGGATCCTGGGAATCGCCTGCCCCGGGCCCAGTGCTGCTTTCAGCCTGTGGCCTAGCCGGAGAGCTGGGCCTCAAGGGCCTTAGCGGGCCTGGGTCAGGGGGACTAGGGTGCTGGGGGAGCTCCTCTTTGGGACCCCAAGACCCACCCCTGTCAGCCTTTGACTGATTGACACTGGTCCTGAGGCCCTGTGGCCACATCTGCCACCTGGGAGGTCCCTGCTGGGTGTGGCAGCCTGGCTGTGGCTCTGGTCTGTCATGCCGGTTTGGGGTGGGGGGAGCCCCCCTGTGGTCAGGCCCCCTGCCAGCCTCTGCCCAGGATTCCTGGCATTTCCTCCCGGAGCTCCTCCCCATTCCTGGGGCCCTCTTCCCAATGACACCTGGCCCTTGGCCCTGGGACCCGTGCCCCAGGCGCCCACCACCCCTCCCAGGGCTCTTCTTGCTACAGGCGGAGGGGGTGGGGTGGACAGGCAGCAACATGGACTGGTTCTGTTTAATGTGAAAATAAAGGACCCCTTTACTAGCTGGGTGGCATGCTTTTGGTCATCTCCCGCTGGTTGGAAGCAGGGGCCCTGGCTGTGGGGGCAGACTCGCTGCCCTTGCATGTGGGTGTGCACACCCAGCACCCAGCGGGTGGGTGGAGGAGTGCTCAGTGATCTCTCCTGGTCCACGTGCAGCAGGAAGGTGGCAGGAGAGGAGCTCACTGGTTTTGCCAGGGTCTTCCCGTGAGGGCTTTGCTGGGGTCTGGCAGCCACAAGCACCTGCTCTCCCACCTCTGCTCCGGGGCGGGGTGGGGGGGTGTTTGTCAGGCAAAGCCTAGGAGAGCGTGAGGAGCCCTCAGCTGGCCTCTGGTTCGGGTTGGAGCCAGGGAGGAAGGACACCGTGAACTCAAAATCAAGTGTCCCTGGTTCAGAAAGGCTCAGGGAGGGACACCGATGAGAAGAAGGAGGGCTTTGGCCAGACCTTAAAGGGTGGGGAGTCAGAGGGAACATTCCAGGCAGGAGGGTGGGCAGTAGCTCAGGGTTCACAGGGTGGGGGCCTGGCCAGCACAGATCACTCCAGAAACCCGGGTTGTGTGGGTAGGATGGACTATGGAGCGTGGGCAGTCTAAGCTCTTGGCCCCATAGTCTGAACCCCTCTCAAGTCAGTATAATTAAAAAGGGGAGTTTGTTGGGAGGACATGGCAAGGTCTCCTAGAATCCTGGGGTGGGAAAGACTGCGAAGCCTCAGGGACTCTCCTGTCCCCTCCCTCCTGCCCTTTCCCTTGCCTCTGCCTCACCTCCCCCCGCCCCCCGCCCCGGCCCCGTGTTTGCTTCTGTCTCCACAGAGCAGCTTTCTTGGCTCTTCATGAGCGTGACGGAAGAGGATGCCCACGCCCCCCGACCCTAGCCCCATTTCATCGATCAAACCCAGAGACAGGCTTGAAACTGTCCTGATACCCACCCAAAAGACAGACCCAGCTTGGGCCAGGGCCCCCACTCGTAGTCAGAATAGCAGGAGTCTCTAGTACAAAGCCGTATACTGAGAGCTTGTCTGTATCTTCTCCAGATCTGTTGGGGGAGAGCATTTTTTTTTAAGATTTTACTTATTTATTTGACAGAGAGATAGATCACAAGCAGGCAGAGAGAGAGGGGAAGCAGGCCTCCCGCCGAGCAGAGAGCCCGGTGCGGGGTTCAATCCCAGGACCTCGGGATCATGACCCGAGCCGAAGGCAGAGGCTGTAACCCACTGAGCCACCCAGGCGCCCCTGGGGGAGAGCATTTTGAGAAAGAGGCCTGCTCCTCCACAGACAACCTGAAAGCCAAGGCCACGGCGGGTGAGGGTTGTGTGTGTGCGTATAACGTGGTGGACACCGAAGACTCAGGGAGTGGCTGGGTAGATAGGAGAGGAAGGATGGGGGCGGGAGGGAGTTGGATGGTAGGTATCTGGTATAGGAAGGGCCAAGGAGACCAAGGTTCTCTGCAGACCCCGGGATAGATCGGGTCTGATGCCCTCCAGACCCTCTTCCTCAACACCCAGTTCCTGTGCTGATAGAGGCACGCAGCCGTTCTGATGCCCGCTCTTGGCATTAGACCTCCATCCACTCAAGCTGTGGGGCTCAGCAG
Source organism: Taxidea taxus jeffersonii (assembly GCA_003697995.1). Classification (NCBI taxonomy): domain Eukaryota; kingdom Metazoa; phylum Chordata; class Mammalia; order Carnivora; family Mustelidae; genus Taxidea; species Taxidea taxus. The sequence continues at coordinate 18,564 of RCUC01132701.1, forward strand.
AGCCCAGTCTCATCATCCCAATGGGGTGGGGGTGTGCCGCCTAGGCCTCTCTCCATTCCATGGTGACGTACCTCAAGCTTGACATCTCATGACTCATGCAGTCCGGTCATGCCTGGTGTGTGTAGAACAACTCTGGCCCCAGAGGTGGGGCTGGGCTGGGTGGAATGCGGCAGCTGTTGAACATCTGGTTAGCAATGCAGCCCAGCAGCCGAGCACTGGAAGGTGGGGTGGCCGGCCACTGCAACTGACCAGGGCAACGGGCCATCTGAGCCTGGACTGGGAAGGTTGTCATGAGGGCCCCATTCTAGGTCAGGTCCCTAATCTGGCCTCCAGATGGAACGTCTCCTATGAACCAAGAGTTGTAATTCCTAAGCCCTGCTCCCCTGCAAGCTTTTACTCTCTGCTCCAAACACCCTGAAAGTCATAAAAGTTCTAACAGCCGTTGCTGGGTGAGAGGCACTGTTTCCTCCATTCTGCAGCAGAGGACACTGAGCCTCAGACAAGGCTGGTGCTGGGCCCCAGACCACACAGCTTGGCCAGATCCAAACCCTAGGGGTGGGTGGGCATCAGAGAATAACCGGGGGGAAGCAGGTGCTCACTGTGCTGGGGACGTGGGGCCTTGAACTGCTGTTGCCCTGACATCGGCCCACCGTGGGACATTCCATGCTGTCCAGCCCCCTTCCTTGGGACAACCTGGCCACTTTGTCTCCCAGGGACAACCACAGAAAAGATAACCAGCTGGCCCCAGGATCCCAGTCCTGGGGCAAGACAAAGCTAAGTCTGTGGGGAAGGAGACTTCCTGGATCCAGTCCCCAGGGACACACTCTGTGGTTGGGGGGGTGGTGTTGCAGTACTGGTGACTGGGACAGCTGTTTGCCAGGGACAGCTCGTGCTTGTACCTGTGGCTGTCGGCATACTTAGGAGGACTGCCACCCTTCACTCTCAGAAATGTCCTGATTTGGACGTGAGACTTCATTACCGCCCCCTCACTAGTCCCTGGTTCCTGCACCCAAGCCCCCCTAGCCCCAGGAGTCGGAGGCTTGGCTTATTATCATCCAAGTGAACTTGTCTCCCAGCTTCAGCTCCCTGACTTTGGGATCACCAAGTCCTATTTCGCAGAGTTTTGAAAATTAAACGACGTAAATCTATCCTGTACTGAGCTGACAAAGTAGCTGGGGCATAGTGAGTGCTCAAGAACAGATTTCATTAACAAAACACAAATCATTCTGATGGATTTAAAGTGTCACTGATGTCTTCGCGGCACTTTGTCATTATGCCTTTACCCAACCACACACACACACACACACACACACACA
>ML102174.1:3979-31442 GCA_003697995.1 Taxidea taxus jeffersonii
GGCAGGGTGAGCCATCTGGAGGGCGGGGGGCTCAGCCTTACTTCTCTGGCATAAGGGTCCTCGGAAGCCAGGGGCACACTCGCAGCTCCCATCTTCTGGAGAGCAGGAGCCGCCGTTCTCGCAGCTGCAGGAGACAGAGCAGTTGGGACCCCAGCGGCCAGGCGGACACATGCTGTCACAGCGGATGCCTGTGGGCCAGAGGTAAGGCTGGGTCAGTGGTAAGAGGAGTGAAGGCAGAGGGAAGGATGCTGGGAAGGGGCCCCCTGCAGAATGAAAGGGTAGAGGAGAGCACAGCACATCTGGGAATGTAGGGGAAAACTCCAGTCCAGGCTTGGCTGGCCAGGGAGGGCTTCCAGGAAGAGTGATGCCCACAGTGAGTCCTAAGGGCCACGGAAGAATTTACCAGGTAAAGTGCAAAAATCAGGAGGCAAGAGAGAGAGAACCATCCCTTAAAAGAAAACAGCATAGTGTGGCTAAGCCACTAAGTACAAAATGGCAAGAGATGAGACCAGGTCATGAAGGGCCACCTTCCTTCTTAACATCTTAGCTGCTATCCAAGGTTAGGCTTGACAAAAACCAACTGTGGAGCAAGGAAGTACTGTTATGGGGCCGGCTGCAGCTGCTGGGAGTGAGCTACATGCCCACCCACATTAGCCCAGGAGCCACTGGTCCTTTGGGTCCCAGCCAACCAGCTCGAGAATGCGGGCCCAGACAGTGGCTGGGATCTTTCCCGGTTCTTTTGACCGCGGCCCTCAACACAACGTGGATTTTAGATCCTATGTGCACACATGTGTATGACAGAAACCAACATTTTGCAAAATGACATTTTACTGTCCCTGGATGATGCACTCTGATTCTCTGCACTGCTATGTATTCTATTAAGAAAGAGGAAGAAGGCCTACGGGGTCTTTCTGAGCTGAGACAGACTGATTATGTATGGAGGTGACTGCAGCCCAAAGGCTAAGCAGGAATTTCAAAAGGCCTGAGCCTGGAGGGCCCAGCTCTGGGGTGGGATTTCCTCTGGGGCAGAAATACTTTCAGGCTGACATGCATTAGGTGAATGGAAGGTGTGGGCCCAGGAAGCTGGCTTGGCTTGGGAAGGGGAACATCAGAGGCTTAGAGAAAAGTGGAATTAGTTTGAAAATCATGTCTGCCTTGTTACAGGGACAGGGATTATGGGAAAGAGTCAGAAAGGGGGAGGAAGACTCAGGCCCGGAGAAGACAGCCAGCCCTAGCAGCTGCAGGAGAGCAGTGGGACCAATTTGGAGCAGGCTGGAATTGTACAAGCCCACTTGAGCCCGTGGGAAAGCGAGGGAAGGCTGAGCAGCTAGAGAGAGCAGAGAGGGAGGGGGGCAGCAACAGGCTTTTACTTATCCCTGCAGCGCTCACCTAGTTGAGCACCCACATTCCCTCCCTGGCCTCCCTCCCTGTGACATCTCAATTTGGCAGCACAGGGAGGGCTTTCAGTGCCACTCTCTGAGAGATGAGGCCTCTTTGGGGAGGGAGGGAACCTGGCCGGCACACTTCACCCCTTGACAGAGGTCTTGCGCAGGACAGTTTTGGGTGCTCCGGGGGCTAACCCTGGACAGACCCTGCTGACTAACCGAAGGGGAGCCTGGGGAAGCCAGAACCATGAGCCTGCTCGAAGCTTCGGATACAGCTTCAAGCCTCCCCTCCTCTGGGAACACAGAAGCTGTGACCAAGGAACTCTTCTGTAGGAAAGCCAGGATTAGACCGCAGGCTGGGGGACTCTGCTCTTCCCAGGAGCTACCCTGGACTAGGTCAGAGCTCTGCCGCCTGACAGGGACCTTGGACCCCATCTGGGCCCCAGGCGCTAGCTGTAGGCTGACAGAGGCACCTGGGGCACGCTGCTCTTTCCTAAACCCGTCTGCAGGCACCACTGTGATGCATGAAACCCAACACGCACAAAAGCCCCCTTGACGCCATGGCAGCTCCTTGCTACGGCGTGTTCTCCCGATCAACGGATATTTAAAAGTACAGCTACTCTCATGTGTGTGAAAAGTCTTTTCACATCACAAAGGGGTCCTTTTTCTTGGGGACTGAGAACCATGGCTGTAAGGAGGTTATGCTGATGGCAGGTGGCAGCAAGGGTGGAGGGTGCTGTTGGAGGTTTTCATATGTCCTAAGAACTCCCTGGAACATAAGGACACTAGGACTTGAGTGGGGAGAAGGGTCCAGGGTTTTCCCCTGCATGGAGAGCCCCAGTTCTACTGGAGTAGCCAAAGGGGCCGCCCCTTGGCCTGTGGGAGGGTCTTCCAAGCATGGCTTCTGAAAAGAAATAGCTTCACCAGTTGCCTTATCTAAGCCCTGTTTTCCCAGTAGTTAAATAGAGAAAATAATCCCCCTCAGAGATCCTTCCCTGTCTTATCCCTAGGGAATCTCCCTGCTTTATTTTTCAGGACTCACTACACATCCATATTGATGGTTGTAAAGCTAGGCTAAGAATCCATGTATCGTGACCTCAAGTTCATGCCACAAGGTCAGCAACTCAGCAGCCTCCATCCTTTAGGGGCTGCTAAGGGTCCTCCTTCTCCAGGAAGCCTTCCCAGATGTCTGCCTAGGGATTCAAGCATCTCTTGGATAGTCGGTGGCTTACGGCTTTGTCCCTGCCTATTATTTGAACGTTTCAAACGTAAATCTTATCTCCCATGCTAGCAATTTGAGGGCGGGGAACGTGGCTTATTGACACTTCCGACCCTCCTTATTTGGTGCTCCTAGTGGACAGGACACCATCTTGGTTATCTTTACTTCTCTGGTGCCCAGCACGGCGTCTGGCACATAATAGATGTCTAGAGACTATCGCTGTTATTGAATTTTGCTATTTACTGCTGAGCCTGACACAGTGCTGGATACGTGGTAGTTGCCAACTAAGGACCTGGTGATTGCTTAAGTCAATAAATGTTAATTGAATGAATAGATGGCTCCTTCTTATGATGCAATCCCGCGTCCCCATCCTATCAGCACTAATGCCCTGAGATCTTGGACAACTCCCTTTCCTCATCTATAGTCTGAGAAGGTTAGAGTAGATCACCTTGGAGGTTCCTTCGCTTCAAGGGGAAAAACCCACAGATGGTTACAGCCCCGCTTCTTTCAATTTACTTCAATAGACATTTGCTGAACACCTGCTATGTACAGGGCAAAGTGAATGAGACATGAGGGCACCTGTCAACGTCTGTGGCTTGTATGGGCAAGGAGAAAAGGCCTGCACATATTTAGGGCAGCAAAACCGGTGTTGAGCCCAGGCATCAGCACTGTGCCAGGAGTTGGGAAGACGGGGACAGACTTCTTGGGGGCAGGAATGGATAGGGAGGGTTCACTGAGTAGCAGCCCGGGGTCTACACTCCATTCCCTTCTTTTCCTTCCCTGATCTCCTTTTAAATGACAAACCCCAGGACATCAGTCCCTGGCCCTATGTCAGGACCATATTGGGAAAATCAGCTTTATATGAGAACAGCAGAGGCTTTGCTGAAAAGTTGTCCACCAAAGACAGAATTTTTAAGCACCAGCCATCATTAAAATCTTATCAGTTCCCTTGAAATTTAGGCCATGAAAAATTAAAGTGGATTTCCACTTGGCTCCAGCTAGAAGTCTGGGGGTCCAGTGACTAAGATGGGGCCTTATTCTGTACCACAGGGCAGGCCATGAGCCAGGGCAGAGATGCTTCCAAGGAAGCAATGGCCTGGGCCTTCTGCTGCTCCCACTTTCTGGTGGTGGGACATAGAGGCTGCTTGGCAACCTGGTGCCAACGCTGATCTGAAGTCCCACGCTGCCAGGAATGCCTGTGTCTCTCTCTCTGCCCACCACCCTGGGACTGCGTGCATTACATGGCATGGCATTTATTAAGCACTTCCTGTATTCATGGGCTGCAATTATTGAGCACAGCACCATGCCCTGTTAGCACTTCCATGTATTAACTCATTTAAACTTCAAAATGACCCTAATTGCAAGGACTGTAATTATCTGCCTTTTATGGATGGAGAATTCTGGCTATGAGAGGCTGAAGGGCTTGCCCAAAGTCACAAAACCAGGCAGTCTGGCTCTAGCTCAGTGTTCTTAACCACCATGTCATGTCTCTCAGTGGGTGGCAGACAGTGGACACTGGGGTGAGCAAGGCCCTGCCTCCGGAGAGCTGCTGGTCTAGCTGGGGAGGCAGATAATAAATAAATACTCAAATGACTGTTCAGTGACAGTTCATGTAAGTATGGCAAAAAAAAGAAACGTGTAGGATATTATAAGCATTAGGAAGAGGGTCTCTTACATAGTCTTGGCCGGGCTGTAATGTGGACAGGGCATCATCAAGTGCAGAGAAAAGGAAATGGCATGCATTCAGAGAAGAGGCACATGCAAAGGCCTGGGGTCAGGAAGGTGGTCGCCCCAGGTGGCTGCTATGTAGTGAGTGACAGGAGGGGGCAAAAGGAAGGTGGCAAGGTTGGGTGGGGAGGCCAGGTCCTAGGGACCCTAGGCCACTGTACAGATTTTGGATTTTCTATAAGAGGCACCCTGCGCAGGAACTGATGTGAATGGACCTGGGGTTTGAGAAGTTCACTCAGGCACCATGTGCAGAATGGATGCAGCTGAGCAAGAGGGGAGGCCCAGAGACCAAGGAGGAGGCCAAGGCCGGGCCAGCTGAGAGATGGTGCTTAGAGGACCAGGATGGTGACAGTGGGATAGATTTGCCACGTGTTTGGAAGACAGGCTGAAAGACATATACAAGGGACCAGGAGTGTGAGGCTGGGCTAAGCAGAAGGTCTCTGTCCCTCTCCCTACCATATCCTCTGTGAACACAGATGAGGCACCTGCAGTCACCATGTGTTAGCCTTTGTCTGATTTCTCACCGGTATGTTCCTAGCCTTTAGAACGAAGCCTGCACGTAAAAGGTGTTCAGTGATTGGTTTGCTTGAACTGTAGGGAACGGAGCACTGAGGCCCAGAGGAGAGAAGGGCAACGTGCATGCATACGGAACACAAAGAAGAAGTGAAAGAGAAAGAGAAAGAATGGTCAGGAGAAGTAGAACACCAAGAACCTGGTTTCCCAGGCCCTGGGTGGGGGCGCGGCGGGGGCAGCGGTTACCTGTCCATCCGGCCAGGCAACAGCAGTGGCCCGTGACAGGATCGCAGCCATCCGCGTGGCTGCAGTCACAGTGCTCGCTGCAGTTCAGCCCAAATGTGCCGTCCTGTGGAGGGAAGGGGCCAGAGAAACGCTCAGACCTTGACTCCCAGAGCTTCACAGACTTCTGTTGGATTCTGATAACAAAAGTGTCCCACAGGGACACAGAGAGACTGGCCAGAGTGGAGCAGGAGCACTTTTTTTTTTTTAATCACTGGTGAGCCACGTGGCCACAAGGCCACTCCAAATAATTCTCTGGCCGTGTTGAGAAGTATGGGGTTTGGAAGGAGAGGGTGATGGTCATGCCCCACTTGTCGATGGTCAAGCTTGAAGGGCTGTAGATGGTGATCGTTAACTAGAATTGTAAATGAGAATGCACTTTGCAAACTGTAATGCATTGATCACATGTGAAGAATGACCGATTTGTTCTTTGTTTCTAGGGAAGATGGTGGCAACCGACATTTGTCGTGTGCTTCTCAGGTATTGAGAGCCTGTTACCACTCATTTCTCTTAATCCTTATAGCAGATCTATGGCATGGTTCCATTACAGTCACCATTGAAAGACGAGAAATGGGGTCAGAAAGGTCACAGAGTTAGGAGGTCGTGAAGTCAGCATTCGAACCCAGGACTATAGGCCTCATTCAATAAGATTGTATATTGGTTGGTTGAACTTATCTGTCTCTTAGATTAAGATCGGTGAGTAAGCCTGCGTGGTTATCACTGAATAGAGCTTGGTTTTGTCCTCTCATACCCCAGCCATAAAATGAGCGAGGAGCGGCCACTCTGTGGGACTGGTAAGGGCTGTTGTGGCACTGTGCTGGGAAGGATTCTGAGGTTGCCCCTGGGCTCCAGTCAGGGTGCCGGGGTCAGTTAATGACCCTGACCAAGCACAGCAAGGGGGGAAGTGAGGCCAGGGCACTACGCCTGCCAGACAGTTGCCATTCTACACATGAAAGACCTGTATCCAAGGGTCCCACCCCCTGGGCCAGGGCTCCTCCCTGTACACCTCTGCGGCCAGACAGCCAACAACCGCAGGGAGAGGGCAAGCCAGGACGCAGGCACTGACCGGGCAGGGCAGTTCACAGGCGTCTCCGAGCCAGCCGGCGGTGCAGGAGCAGGAGCCGTCTGTGGGGCTGCAGGCTGCCCCGTTGGCACAGGCGCAGCTCTCGTTACAGTTCATGCCCCACGTCCCGCTGGGACACGGCAGGGTGCAGTCCAGGCCTTGCCACCCTGAGGGGAGGGAAAGGGTCTGTCAGCTCTCCATCAGGGCCCCCCACGGCTTTCTGCCTACTCCCCCAGCACTGTACCTTGCCCCCGGAAATGGCCGTTTCTCTGCTCACCGGGTCAGAACACACATTCCACGTGGAGCCTGCTCCAAAACTCAGCAGGGTTATTAGGAGACCTAGGGTCAGCCCGAGGGATCTCACGGCTCGCCCTGCAGGTGCATGATCCCACCTGGGGCAGGGCACCCCCGAGATGAGGAGATCTAGCTCTGCCCAGGGTGGAATCAGGAGGCTTCTTTTGGGGCCCTTTGTTCTCAGGACAGGCTGGTTTCCCATTCTGAGGCTGGTCATCAGCCTGTTTGGTCTCAGATCCATTTCTCCCCCTCCCTGGCTCTGATCTGTGTCACGGGGGCTGCTCCTTGCAGCTGTGTATCCCCAGCTTCCCTGTCAGCCAGCTGCCAGGTGGGCCGCATTCACCAAGGGAGACCCGGCCCACAGACTGGAGGTGGGGAGCAGGAGAGACATGAGGTCCCTCCTCCTCTTTGTGGGCCTTGGGCAGGGCCTCTCTGATGGTGGTGGTGGGCTCCCCTGTGCTCTGCCGCTGTCACGCAGCCCCGCCCCAGCTGCCATCAGGTGGCCCTCACTCCCAAGCTCCAGAACCCCACTTCCTCCACCTGTCCCTCCCACCCCAGGAGTGGTGGCTACTCCTTCCCCCAACTTCTAATCTCTGGTTGGCTCACTTTCCCTCATGTGTTCCCCCAGCTATTCCAACACCATTATAACTAATCCCCTCCATTATGTTCCTGCTACTGAACTCCCTGGCCTGGGTTTTCCTGGCTGGGACCTAATCTCTAAGCTCCCAGAAGGCGTGTGGGGGAATAAGGCAGGAGCAGCCTCGACTCCTTAGCTAGCAGCCCACCTGGGTGGTGCGCACATCTGCGGGGGATGGGATTGGGCAAGAAGACACATCACCTTCCTTGCAGGAGCAGGAGCCATCCACAGGGGAGCAGGTGCCACTGTTGTCACAGCTACAGACAGACGAGCAGTTGGGGCCATAGGTCCCCGCAGCACACGGAACTGCACAGACCTCTCCCTAGAAGAGGAGGAGGTAAATTTTGGATCAGACGCTGTCCCATGCTGGGGGGCTATGGGAGCAGAATAATGCCATCCCCTCCAGCTCCCACAAAAGATATCGATGTTCTAATCCTTCGAACCTGCGAATATGGTACCTTGCATGGCAAAGGGTACTCTGCCTTTGCGTGATTAAGATCTTGAGATGGGGAGAATATTCTAGATTATGCAGGTGGACCCAGTCTAATCATGAGTCCTTAAAAGTGGAAGATGACTAAAGCCCGTGAGAGAGATATACCATAGGAAATCCTCCACCAGCCTGTGCTGACCCTGAAGATGGCGGAAGGGGAACACAGCCATGGAAGGCAGTGGCCTCTGAAAGATAGTATCAACCCGCATTTTAGAGTCAGAAAGAACATTCAGACCTCGGTCTTACATCCCTGGGGACTGACTGGAATGAGCAGGAAGTGGATTCTCCCCTGGAACCTCCAGAAAGGACCATAGCTTGCAGACCTTGACTTTAGTCTGGTAAGACCCATACCTGACCTGCAGAGCTGTAGGATATGAAATCTGTGTTGCCTTAAGCCACTGAACTCATGGTAGTTTGTCACAGTGGTAATAAGAAACTAATACAGCGATTTTCCCCAGTCAGGGGAGGGGTCAGGCTTCCTGGCTAAAGCTCTAGGTGGGCAAAGCCCCCACAGAACTTGACCCCCGAGTCTGTGTCAAGTCCTGGCAGCACAGAATGCAACACTTTGCCTCTCAATATTATTTGACTCTCAACAACAACCCCATGACACAGAAAGTAAGACTCTATCCCCACGTACCTGAACCTCCAAGAAGTTAAACATAGACAGTCATAGTTTAGTGTCTACTGAGTGCTTTCTTTTTTTTTTTTTAAAGATTTTATTTATTTATTTGATAGACAGAGATCACAAGTAGGCAGAGAGGCAGAGAGAGAGAGAGGAGGAAGCAGGCTGTCCGCAGAGCAGAGAGCCCGACGCGGGGCTCCATCCTAGGACCCTGGGATCATTACCCAAGCCGAAGGCAGCGGCTTTTAACCCACTGAGCCACCCAGGCACCCCCTGAGTGCTTTCTTAATATCAGGCGCATGTGTACATCATCACGTTTAATCCTCACAAGACTCGCCAGAGATTACGGCCTCAGCATTATTCCCATTTTATGGATAAAGCAATCCCATGGAGAACTTAGGTAACTCGGCCCAGATCAGGGTACTAAGAATGGTTATCTCTACTGGCACCCAGGCTGGTGGCTTAGCCATTCTATCACCAGCTGCCAGAAACTGGCTTGCCCAGAAAGCATTCTCCGAGGTGGAGATTAGTAAGCTCTTGAGAATGGCCCCATGAGGGGCAAGGGAGACAGGATGGGATGGGGGCTGAGGGGGAACATGTACGGAGGTGTGGTTACAACAGTGGCTTCTGCAGATCCGCCAGGAAGCTCTGAAGCTGGGATGGCCCTCGGAATCATCCAACCAGTGGAAAAGGAGAGAGGGGACCTTTCTACCCAACCACCCCCCGCCACCCTACCCAAGAACTGGTTATCTACTGCCCTGGGAAGGAGGCATGGTTTTGTATGAATCGGCCACTCTGACTGAGGGCAGCTTCTGGAGGGGCATGCAGCTAGAAGCCCACTTCCTGAAGCTGGGAAAGGAGGGGTGCTTCAGGCCCAAAGCGTGAATGTGAGGGGCACACTACAGTGTCCACTACACCAGCCCTCTGTGGGTAGGCGATTGGTTCCAGTGAAGGGTTCAGAATGGGGGCAAGGGACAGGGCAGTGGGGACCAGGAATGGGGATGTCAGGGGCCTTGAGGGGTGGGAGCATTCAGTTTACCAGAGAAGAGTGAGGTAAAGGCAGTCCAGGTGGGAAGAGTGTGACAGGAGTGTAGAGGAGTGTGAGAGCAGAGAATGTTCGAAGGGTGGCTGAGGGAGGAGTTTGTGTAGGGAGAGGTGAGGGGGATATTTAAAGGGGAGTTGGGAGCCTAGAATGCCAGGTAATGGGGTTTGAGCCTTCTTCCTTGAGCCCCCCAGGACATACATGCCTTCCCGACCTCAGGAGCCCACTTTGGGGCTGTCTGCTCTGTGTGGTCACTAGAAGTTGGAGTCCTTCACCAGAAGGCTCTATGGTTTCCACTCTGTTCTCTGCCAGTCCCTGGCAGGCCCTGATCAGCTAGAGTCTATAGCACTCCCATTACCCGGAAAACTCTAATTTTCCCCAGACTATAAATAGCCCCTAGGAATGTACTTAAGCTCTGAGGGCCTTGGCCCGCATGCAAATTGCATGCCCAGCTTATGAGTTTCTCTGCATCAATTTCCTTCCAGGGAGAGGGGTTTCTCTCCTGGTCTCCTTATTAGTGTCTCCAGCCCCGTTCCTCCCAGGGGGCCTCCAGGGGCCTATGAGCCCAGCTGCGGGTCTGCTGATGGGGCTCAGAGAGGACTCTCTGTCCTGGCCCTACTCCAGGGGACAAGATGCAGAGTGCTCAGCCTGGACTATCTGCCCCCATCCCCCAAATGCCACACCGGGGCACCATTTCCTCCCAGCGAAACCCATGCAGGGATACCGACTGCTTGAGGTCACCAGGCTGAGAAGACTTTCTCCTTCCCAGAGAAGGAAGCCAAGTCTCAGTGACTTATCCAGGGCCCCCTGGGGCATTCGTAAGGAGAAAGGGGAAGGCAGGGAAGGAGGAGAAAGAATCAGATCTTCTTTCTGGAGAGATGGCAGAGCCCCATGGTTAGAGAATGGACTCTGGGGTCATCCTGCGTCCGCCACCTACTCACTGCATGACCTTGCACACTTTACTAAACCACTCTGGGACTCAGCTCTTGCATCCGTAAAATGCGAAAAATAACCTCCCTACCTCGCACGATTGTTGAATTTTATCTGAAGTGGAGAGAACCGTGCCTGGCAGGCAGGAAGTGCTGCAAAAGCTATTATTACTGCAAAGAAATATCGCTTATGGAAGGAATGCACAAAACCCTGCAAGGTTTTGGCAGAAGGCAGCTCTGAAGGAGGGAGCCATCTCTCACTCGATGAACAACGCTGGGCCCTGGGCAATGGAGGAGGGCTGGTGCTCACAGGGGATAGGAATCCTAGCTTTGTGCCCCCAGGTTCACCTTCTGCTACCTCCTACAGGCTGGTGCCCAGGTTCCCCTCCCCACAGCTAAAACAGGCGCACACCAGGGGCATTCTGTTTTGGGGGACAAAATGACTGCTCACTGAGAGGCTACTGTGTGCCAGGAGCTCCTCCAAACACTTTCCATTTGATAGCTCCCAATAGCAAAAAGTACAAATTGGGAATCGAGCAGTTTCTAAGGTGAAGGGTTGTGAGTGTACCACAGCTAACTCCCAGCACTCCCCTTCTTCCACCCTGCTGTCCTGACTCCTACCTGGTTCGAGCTCCTCAAGGAGCACCAGTACTGACAGGTAAACTCCTCATCCAATTCCCTACTTCTGGCCACTGAGCTGGGTGTCAGCCCTGGTCTGCAGCTGATTGGCTGTCTCTGGTGACTGACATTCACAGCAAGCCAATAGCCAGCCTCACTTATCAGATTTAGACTACCAGCTCTGCCCACCTCCAGGCATCCCCTGGCCCAGCTGGAGTGATTCCCACGGTGCCCTAAGTACCTGCTCCCAACACATAGGCCATCTCCTCTCACCTGCACACCTCCCCAGATTGGGGAACCACTAGCGGGCTTTAATCATGATGGCTTGTGAGGTGTCTGAATCTACATGGTTACTATTTGTGCCTACACACGCTTAGGTAGTCAGTGTATACACCTAAGAGAGTGTAGTGTTTGCATGTGCAGGCATACGTGTGTGCATATGTGTGTGAGTCTGGGGGTATCTGTTTACCTGCCTGGGTGGATTTGAGTAGAAATCTGTGACTCCTTCCTCATCTCCCCCACTCCCCTGGGCCCGGCTGCATTCCCTCCCCAGTCCTGCCCTCGTGGGAACGGGCCCATACATAGTCACTCCCGTCTGAGCACACTGGGGGTCCTGATTGGCTCATGTGCCTGCCTCTGCCCTGGGTAGCCCCAGGGGTACAGGTCTGTGAATCGCGAGGTTTACATACTTCACAGCACTCACCATAGCACATACTCTCCCCAGTGTCCATAACCGCACCACCCGCTCCTTCCCCCAGAAACCCTCAGTTTTTTTGTGAGATTAAGAGTCTCTTATGGTTTGTCTCCCTCCCAATCCATCTTGTTTCATTTTTTTCTTTTCCTGCTCCCCAACCCCCCCCCCACGTTGCCTCTCAACTTCCTCATATCAGGGAGATCATATGATAGTGGTCTTTCTCTGATTGACTTATTTCGCTAAGCATAATACTCTCTAGTTCCATCCACATCGTCGTAAATGGCAAGATTTCATTTCTTTTGATGGCTGCATAGTATTCCATTGTGTGTGTGTGTATATATATATATATATATACCACTTCTTCTTTATCCATTCATCTATTGATGGACATCTAGGTTCTTTCCATAGTTTGGCTATTGTGGACATTGCTGCTATAAACATTGGGGTGCATGTGCCCCTTCAGATCACTACATTTGTATCTTTAGAGTAAATACCCAGTAGTGCGGTTGCTGGGTTGTAGGGTAGCTCTATTTTCAACTTTTTGAGGAACCTCCATGCTGTTTTCCAGAGTGGTTGCACCAGCTTGCAATCCCACCAATAGTGTAGGAGGGTCAGGGATCTGGTTTTATTCATGTCGAGATTCTCAGGGCTTGAGAACCTGCTGGTACATAATGGGCCCTCAATAAATGTTGTTGAATTGAAATGAGACATTTGTGCATACACGCTGGCTTCTGTGGACAACCAGAAGGCCTGGACACTTTCCATATGCTTTCTCTCTCCTGCCAGGCAATTCAATGAATGTTTGCTACATGGAGCCAACCCTGAGTCAGCCCTGGTAGTGGGTTCCAGGTGCACCCAGGATTCTGAGACTCTCTGCCCTGGGGCATCTCCCAGGCAGCATCCATACAAGCACACTCTTGCCTGTGTCCAGATGTGTCTGAACTGTCCACGGATCCGTGGTCTCCTCCCCCAGTTAGATTAGAAGTTTCATGAGAACAGGGATCTTACCTGTCTGGGTTAGCTCAGACACAAAGCACTGGTATTCTACAGTATAGCACACATGGCTGAGGAGCCCTGGTTGGCCCAGGTACCATGGCTCCCGTCACACACAGGAAGCAGAATATTGTCTGGTCTAAGGCTCAGTCCCATGCTACCACACTGACACTGGGCCTCTCTGGGGGCCTCTTGTGAAAAGGGAAAGCCAGGCCAGATCCTGCCACTCCCTGCCCAAACCCTGCCTGGCCAGGCTGAGCACGGGACCGCGTCCTGTCTGCTCCCCGCCCCCCAGCCCTGGACCAGACCAGCCCTGAATTCACATCTATTGATCTTTTCACAAGCCTGGGAAAAGGACAGGACAAGAGCCTGGCTCGTGAGCTCACATCAGAGGTGAAGTTGGGGAGTTTGCATCTGGTGCCCCCCGTGCCTCGCATAGCTTAGCACTGGCATCCTAACTCCCTCAGCAAGGAGCACTCAGGCCCTGTACCGAGGCTGTTCCCCAAGATCCCCATCCAGCACATCACTCACTGCTGTGAGGACAGGGTTCCCTTCTGATGGACTTGGGTTCGCGCTGCGCAATACACAGACCTTGGTTTCCTATTCGATTATATGCGGTTATTAAAATAAATTTGTCTCCCCAACTTTTCACTACCAAGGACCCCTGTGAGCATCTACCCTCTACAAAGCCCTCTCAGTCTGTAAGACGCTGCTGATACTCTGTACTGGGGTCTAAGGCCAGTCACGTATTGAACAGGTGCAAATTGGCAGTGACCACATGCCGTGTGACTCTGGTGGCAGCATCTTGTCCACCAACCATGACCTAGAAAACCCAGTGATGTCACCTACAACCAATCAGAGCTTCTGATGTACATGCGCTCACCTGAAATATCACAGAGAGTTAATTTAATTCTAATTAAAAGCAAAAGAAAAACCTTGGTGTTTGAGTTTGCTTCATCCCAGGTGATGGAAGTCTGCCTGCAGGCTCTGGGAAATGTTCAAAACCTCTCTTGGCCACCTGCTACAGCCTTTTGCAAGGGGCTAGCTGGGAACCACTGGCTGAGTTGTCTCTAAGGGCCCTTCAGCTTGGACTCTCTGAACATTTTCTCCCCTGCAGGAGGGGTTTTAGTCTGAAGGAGGGAGGAACAATAGAAATGGAGGTCCAGGGTTGGGGAGTTCCCCTGAGGCTCTACCAATCACACCAGCTAGGTGACCACCTCCTCTGCTAATGCATGGCCTGGGCCTAACCACATACCATGTTCACATGGGTGGGAGCAGGGAACAGCCCATTGTACCAGAGCTGGAAGGACTTTGAGAATCACTTGCTCCAGGTGCCTTGTTTTACAGGTAAGGCAACTGAGGCCAAGAGAGGGGAAGTGACTTGCCCAAGGCCATATGGCCAATGCTAGGCAGGGAGAAGCTTGGAACCTAAATCTCTTGGCTCTCATTTCAAGCACAGGGTCTTAACAACCTAGCTGGACTCAAACTCTCAGAGAGCCTAGGCTGCCCCTGCTTGTATGGACAGCACACTCACCACCAAAGCACACAGCGTCCACAAGATGTGGCCCTGACCTTGAGGAAGGGCTGTCTGCTGAAGCCCAGATGCTTTGAGCCTTTCTCAGCACCTGGAAGTTGATGCCTGAATATCCTTACATCCCTCTCTATCCTCACCTCATCTCCACACAGCTCACACCCTGCAGCCCCTGGAAGAGAGGAGCCCTCACACAGGGAGGGGTTCCCCAGGTTCCAGCTTCCGCTAGGGGAGAGCCTACCAGTCCTGCTCAGCGTCTCCACTCTGTGAATGGAGGACGGATGTGAGCGCCTCTTCCCATCCAAAGGCCTGTTAATTATAGATGCAGCATTGGCTATTAACATCTTGAACTTGAGTTGGAAGAGCTACTGCCAGAATGGAACCCCTGGAGCTGGTCCTGCTAAAGAGATGCAAATCTTGCCCACCCCTTCCACCTGCCTTACTGCACCATGTGGCAGCAGAGGCCCAGACCCGAGTGGGTAATGAGCTATATGTTCTATTAAATTTGTTTCAAATGCTATTTATTGAATTTTCTCCCCTGCAATATGCTGCTTTGTAGTTTGGCCCTGTTTGGGAAAATTAATCAGCAGCTGGGCTTCTTGTGTGGATCGTCCATTTTCCTCGCAAGGGGCCAGAGGTTAATGAATAGTTTTTGGAGTGGGAGAAGGAGGGGGATGGGAGGCAGTGGACCCTCCCTCTCACAAAAGAGGGAAGCAATGTTGCAAGTTCCTTCCTGGGACCCCTTAAATATGTGGGTAGGAGGCAGGGTGAACAGAGTGGAACTGGATTCTCTAGATCCAGGCTGGGGTGGCAGGCATGCTCCCGCCAGCCTATGGGAACTAGATAGAGAGGACTCTGGAACAGCCAGCCAGGGAAGCCACCCTGCCTCACCTGTCTTCTTGTTGGAGAAGTATGGACGGCTTAGGTAAGAGAGGGCCCTGCACCTCGGGTCAGAATACATGGTATAAGTGAGGCTTACATGTGGGTGTTAAGTGAGCACTGGCTCATGGTGACGAGGCCTCACACATCCCATCCATTCAATTCACAGACCTTTACTAGCTGCTCCTGTTCCTCTCTCTCTCTTCTACTAACCCTGGAGGTTCAGTCAGGGCCACCAACATAGGTTGATCTTGGGTGTCCAACCTCACGTCCCTACCAGCCACGCGCATGCGGTCTATTCTTTACAAAGCTCCCTCCAGGCTGGGCTCCGCTCCTTGCCAAGCAGAGTGCCAGCCCTGGGATGCTGGCTCTCCCCCTGCCCACCCTTCTCAGTGATCCCCACTCCCAGCTCCCAGGCTCAGGCAGTGCAAGTCCCAGAGAGGGAGCCTCATTTATGATTTTCCGGGGAGGAAGAATGACACATGGTCCACAAGGCAGAGAGAGAACAGCTTGGACTGAATGCCAACTGCAGAGGCCTCTCCAAAGCAGAGCAAACCTCACTGGACCTAATTAGCGTGCCACTGATAAAGCAGCAACTGACAGCAGATGCATGTTGGGGAAAAGAAACTCTGCATAAGGCATGAAAAGCAGAGGGTCAGTGAGATGAGAGGGAGAGAAGGCTAGAGGCCACTCATCACATCCATTCCCATCCTCGCCTCCCCAAGCTGAGGGGGAATGCTCAGGGTCATTGTCTGGCTCCCAAGGGAGAACGGGAGGAAGAGGGCTGAAGGTTAGGCCTGGAAGCTGTCTCTCTCTGTCCATCCTAAAGGAACTGGCTATCAGTGACCTGAGGCTGCTCTGTACAGTTGGGCAGGCGAAGCACTGCACAACTCTAGAGGGGCTGTTCACATGACCGTCATCGCAGTTTGGGTATACATGACATCAATTTTCCAGCAGATGTCCATAGAATGTCTCGAGAAAGGGATGCCTTTTTCTAATCTGCACAAATAGGCTATCTAACTCTGACCCCTCAGGGAGTCTTCTCTGGAGGAGCACAGACACCTAACAGTTCTGAAACAGATACCAAGGTATTTCAGGGGGACCTGAGAGGCAGTAAGTGTGGTCAAGGGAGGATACCTGGGCTCAAGTGAAAGCCAGGCCACTTATTGGCTGCAAGACAGGGGTTCGTCCTGGAGACTCAGCTGCTGTCTTGGTAAAACAAAGTTTCTCTTCTGCTCCACGTTGCTGCCCTCGTCCCATCTATAAGTCTGAGAGTCCTCTCTGAGCTCAGAGAAGGCATCACAGGCTAGTGAGGGCTTACTGAGCACTGGTCAGACGTCTTTGCATCTTGCTGGGCAACCCCCAGGTCTAAGGTCCCTATGGCATTCTTGCATGCACTGTGGGCACCCTCTGCAGAGGGGAGCAGGTGTGGGCGGGACTCTGGTCCTCACCACTGTCCACAGCCCTGCACCCCTACAGACAGCGGGGACCCATAGGGCTTAGGACAGACTGCTCCCCTGGGACTGCTCCCTTGGTGCCAGCCTGTGACTACTGCCCTCTGTCCCTTCTGTTCTTATCATAGCCCTGCAAGGAAGGAATTTCCATCCCAGAAAAAGACCCACCCTAGAGAGAGGCCAAACCGAGGCTGGAGGGGTCACCCTGCCCTAAGTCACAGTGGGGAAAGGGCCCGACGACTCCACAGACCAAGCTCTTCCTCTCTGGCCACCTTGATGGCAGACAGGCCAGCAATGCTGGGGACCCCAATGTCCTGAGCGCCTCCTGTATGCCACACCCTGTACTAGGTGGCTTCCTACAGGTTAGGTGTTAGATGTCTTTCTGGTGGAGGCAGAAATGGCTACCAGGGGCTTCCAATGGACAGTCTTAAGGGGCATTTGTATCTTATGCCAGGAGACTCCTAAAGCCTAAAAGCCTTTAGAACTTGAAGGAATAAAGCTAAGATGGTGGAATAACAGACCATGCGAGCATGCATGAGTCTGTGGCAGGTGCCAGCATCCATCAGATAACACATACCCTCTGAAAGGGCACTGGGTACAGTGATGACAACAGTGACACCGCTGCTGGTAACCAGGCACACTGTCAGCATGGCACACATAGAGGGCCTCAGCCCCTGTAAATCTCATTTCCTAAGGCAGCTTCACTCTCCTCACTCTGGGCCTCATCCCCCTCTTCCTGCCCTGCCCCCTACACCCAGGCCAGCTCCTGTGCTCCCTGAGGGACTGGGGGTGGGGAGGATTCCGGCCATAGAGGATCAGGGTCTCTGCCTCAGCCCTTCTGAGGACAAGAAAAGGCTCCCCTGCCAAGGCTGAACCCAAATCTTCGAGAGGCCCTGGGTAAGCACCAACAGCCTACAGCCCCAGTCGCTCTAAACTAGGTTTCATTATTTCCTTAGTGGTTTCAAAAAGTGCCAGGAAAACCCTGCTTCTTCCCTGCTGGGAGAGCCTACCGTGGGGCATTAGGGGAGATCCTCATGAGCACAGAGGAGAGGGTCTGCAGAACACAGAGTGGGAGAGGGGCACAAGATGACACTGGCATGGGAGAGCCACCTCCACACTTCCAGATGTTCTGCAGGCTGTTTCTGGTGAGATTTGTGTGTGTGCATGCACGTGTGCGTGTGTGCATGTGTACGCGTGTGCATGAGCAGTAGTATACACTCATGATGCATGTCACGTGAACAGTACATGCGGGTCCCACATCTACTAGATGCACACGTGCATTGCAGGTGGTACAGAGCAGGTTGGAGAGAGGATTTACGCCTATCGTCCTGGGGTCCTGATCTGGACGGCCTGATCTGGAGGTCCTGAGGCCTCCGGGTGGGGGTCCATGCAGTCTGCAAGTCAGGTGTGAAGGCCAGGGGGTCAGCTAAGCATGGGCTTGTGGGATATCCCGGCGGAGCCTGGCCACAGAGCCCCAAGGGTGATTTTGTACGTGGTAGCTCTGAGTGTGCTGTGTATGGTGCAGACATGCAAGGTCAACGTGAAGAGACTGCACAGATGCACAGAGGTGCGTGCATGTGGATTGCAGAACCCAGATCCTCTGAGGCAGTGGCTGGGTGGTATGTACCCCAAGTCTCAGTACAGCACAGTGACAATGTCGCAAGTGAGTACCAGATTATGGGAGTAAGAGGGTCCTACAGATGCCGATGAGGTGTGTTGACCAGGGTCCAAGCAAAACATGGCATCATTTAGGGGCTGCTTCTAAACTAGTCATGCACTTAGTCAATGACTAGTTACTGATCCCATCCAGTGCTGGAGACTGGGCCAGGCCTGGGAGGGGCCTGAATTAGGAAGGTTGGGGGGCGGGTAGAAGGGTAGGGACACAGGGAGGAATCAGACAGACCTGCCCCAGCAGCTGTGCAATAGGGAGGACAGAGACATCTACAGGGTGCCACCAGAACGGACAGGCCACTGTACTACGGAGAGGTTATGTCCCAGTGGGAAGAAAGCAAGAAGTCTGCCCAAGGAGGAGAAGGCAAGAGAGCTGAGCCTGGATACCGCAGGGGCAGGCTCTGGCCAGGAAGACAGACAGCAAGGGCATTCCAGGGAAGCGGTAGTTGGAACGAAGGCCTTGTGGCAGGGCCGTGCACAGCTGAGTGGAGGTCCAGTGTAAGGCAATCTGTTAGGATTGCCTAACAGCACCAAGGCTGAGGAGCCAAGGTGGGACAGGAGCTGGAGATCAGACAGGCCCAGCCAGAAAGACCTCGAGGGCCAGGCTTCACCCTTTGCCCTAAAGGCAAAGGTAGGTCTGAGAGTAGGTAAGTGACCCAAGCTTCCAGCCTATTTTAGGAAGCCCCTACCTGGAAGGCAGGAGTCTAGACCACTCCATTCTGGTTAAGAGAGGCTGAGAACCCAGACTCAGGCAAACGCAATGGCTTACTGATTGTGGGGTCAGTCATTAAAGAAAAAGTCTAGAACTGCAAAGGAAGCCCAGCAGTTGAGACCTGAGAGGCTTTTCCTGGGGAACAGAAACGGAGTGGAGGAGAAGAGGCTGCCCCTGCTGCCCACACCATCTCCCCTCGCATCCTCCAAGCACAGCTTCTCTGCATCCTTCTAAAGCTGGTGCCCTAGGGGTTTTTTGGTCTCTCGGAGGTTTCTCAGCCAACTTCTCATAAAACGCTTCACGACACATAATGTGGCTGGAACGTGCTCCCTGTTTAAGACCCTAAGGCCTCAGTGGGGCAGGTTTGAAGTGACCTTAGAGCAGATCTGGTCTCCCTGAAGGAAGGGACCGGCTGGTTTCCAGTCTGGGGCAGGGCCTGTCTGGGGCTGCAGGCCAGGGAAAAGAGGGGAGCAAGGCCTTCAGAGGGAGATGGGACAGGAGTGGCGCGTCCCAGCAGCATCTGCCTGGGGTCCGGCTCAGCACCGGGCTGGACATTGGCAATGCCAAGACTCTCAGAGCTGTGTAAACCATTCTGAGCCTGTTTCCTTGTGTATGACATGGCGGCAGTGCCACCTCACCCCGTGAGAACACACGAGACGATGGCTAGGCAGTGGCAGAACTGATGGGGGAACAGAAAGCAAACTGAGGATAAAGCAGAGGCTGACCCCGCCCCCCACCATGGGATATATGGGACATTCCTCAGGCACTCCTGGCTGCCCTAAAGGAAAAACAAGTCGTTAACTTGTAGAGATCACAATCCTGCAAGACCTGAGTCTCCCTCAGTTTACAGATGTCCTAGTGATTTACAAGGAAGAGGATTTCTTATTAATAGCCTAACTTCAAGAGATCCGTAACTCCGTTCTTTTTAAAAGTTTTTTTTTTTTTAAAGATTTTATTTATTTATTTGACAGACAGAGATCACAAGTAGGCAGAGAGGCAGAGAGAGAGAGGAGGAAGCAGGCTGTCCGCAGAGCAGAGAGCCCGATGCGGGGCTCGATCCCACGACCCTGGGATCATGACCGGAGCCGAAGGCAGAGGCTTTAACTCACTGAGCCACCCAGGCGCTCCCCCCACACACCCCCCCCCGCCCGCCACCGTAACTCCATTCTTGAAGCTCCAATATCATCTTCCCCTCCATAAAATTGAGGGAGGCTGAGGCACAGGGAAATGTAAGTAAAGTGAAATTTCTTCAAAACCTAAAGCTCATTGATAAGGACGGGTGATAGCAGGACTATGACATTCCTTCAGGAAGCTCTCAACTGTCTTACTGTTAATGCCTTACTGAAAGAAAAAACCACCTTAACTTGACAATGGCAAGGCCTTAGGTATCTAGTAGGTCCTCTTTAGCATATGAAAGTCATTTCAAACCTTCCCTTTTCCTTACCTCCCCGGTTGCCATAGTATATAACCAGCCAAACCTCACAATCCCAGGGCAGCAGCTCTTTCTGCCCCAGGGTCCTGCCCCTCTGCTTCAATAAACCACCATTTTGCACCAAAGACATCTCAAGAATTCTTGGTCTTGGGCTCTGGACTCTACCCCACCGAACCTCACTTTCATTCTAAAACTTCATCAGAACTGCGTATGGACGGGGGTCCTGGTGGGGACTGGGGCCTCCATCCACAGCACCACCCGGCAAGCTGACCCTTCCACTGAACTACTTGATGGATGCCTGATCACGCTCCTATCTGAGGCTACTTTCAAATTCGGCTCTCTTGGCTGGAGCACCCCCATGGCCATGGTTAAGGATTTATCCTGGAGGAGGGGGTTGGGGAGCTGGCAAGGATCCTTTGGGGTTTACCCACAGAAGAGGCAGGGCACAGAGGTTCCAATGGGACCTTGGGCATTTTATTCTCTCAGTTTTAATGGGGGATAACTGACAAACTTGGGGCAAGTTATTAACCTCTTGGTGTCTCAGTTTTCCTATCTATAAAATGGGGATGTAGAACTTTCCTCCAAGGGTAGTGCTGAAGATTAAATAAATTGACCCATGTAATCTTAGAATAGGTGTGGCCCTGAGGAAGTGCTGTAATGCTTTAGGCATTTTGGTTATTACACATGGTTTCCAAGAGACCCAGCCACGGTAAGGAGAGATACTGAGATCTACCTGCACTGGGCCATGTTTGTGGTGCCTTCCCTGTTTCCCCTCACCCAGTTGGTGAGCTTCAAAGTTGGGTTCTCCCGGCTCAAAGCCCATGCTCTCCTCACTGAGCCACGAAGCCTCTACCTAAGAACCATGGGGAGAAATGGGAACCCGCAACTTACTGTATTCTGAGTTCTCAGACAATGAGGTCTCCCTCTCCCCACATGGGGTATGGAGGTCAAGTGCAGCACTGTTCTGTCATGCCCCTGCTCAGGGGTTCCCTCCTGCCTGCTGAATTCAGCACAGTAGCACAGTCCCCCACTCTGGCACATAAGGCCCTGCCTGTCCTCTCTCTCCCTCACATTTCCTCCAGCCCTGCTCATCTGGGCCACCTGGGCCTGAAGGCTGGGGTACCCCTTCCTAGCTCCCCTGTGCCGGTTTTAGGAATTCACACCCTTCCTCAGAACTCTGAGGAGAGGGGACAACAATTATTTAGTACAGTTTTTGGAAAAAATTTTTGAGTTTTTTTTGGTTTTTTGGGGGGGGTTGTGTTTATGTGTGTGTGTGTGTGTGTGTGTGTGTGCGCGCGCGCGCGAGCATTTACCCCCCATTGTTAGTTTCCTATTAGCTAACCCCACCTTGAAGTAATTTATTTGTGGCCTTTTTCTGCAACATCTTTCATTATCCAGACCAATCACATCTTCTGGCAGGAATCCCTTCCCCTCCCAGGGTGCATAATTACTCCCACAGATGGGATTATTGGTGCTAATGACTAAGTGGGGAGATGGCTAGGCGGGTCTTGGAGCTGGAGGGCAGGGGGAGCAGGAGGGGAGTGAGTTCATCCTTTATTCCAGACCTGCCAGCTTGGCGAGGGGGTCAGTCAGTGGGGGCCCACTGCTCCCCGTCATGCCTCCACGTGCACACACCTTGGCCCTTCCTCCTGTCCTTCCCAGAAGTGTTTCATTTCAGCTTTACATCCTCCCCAGAAGACAGGGAACACCTAACTTGATAGAAGATGAAGTTAAGGCACAGAGAGGTGAGGTGACTTGGTCAAATAGCCAGGTGGCGACAGAGGCAGGGTTGGAGCCCAGGTCGGCCTCGGGCTGGCTTTCTCCTCAGTACTGACCTCCCCTCCCCACACAGCCGTCCTGAGGCAAGCAGGGCCTTGGAGCCATTAGCCTTGGGTTCGAGCCCAGCTTGGTGTCCTCACAAGTCATGACACCCTGGACAAGACTTTAACTGCTCTGAACTTCGGTTTCCTCGTCTGTGCCACAAAGCTAATTATTCTCACCCTGCTTTCCTCATGGGAGAGCCATGAGCCTAACAAGCCCAGGTGTGAGGTGGCTGGGTAAAGCTGAGACGGGCCACCCCAAAGCAGGGAGGGAGACTGAGGGTCCCAGCCGACCTCCCCTCAAAGGCAAAGCAAGGGAGGGCACTAGGCTCCCATTGAGAAATGAGATTGCCAGGACTATCCTCTTCCTCGGAAAAGGCCAGAGGGTCTCAGCTGTTTCTTTCCCACAGACCCACAACCCTCTCCTTGTCAGATGGTTTAGGTTTGTGGCTCAAAGTGCAGGCTCTGGGTTCAGATAGCTACAGGCTCAGCTCCTGGTGGCCATTACCAACTAGGGAAGGGCACTTCATCAATCTGAGCCTCGGTTTCCTCATCTGCAAACTGGGGATCCTGACAGCCCCCACCTGAAGGGCGGTTGTGAGGATCACATAAAGTAACAGACAAAGAGCAGGGGGCCTGCCACAGTCCCCCAGTGCTCCAAGGGTGGGCCTTCTCACCCCGCTTGTCAGCTTCCTCCAGACCCTTAGGGGCAGCTCCTCTGCCCATGGCCCAGCCCCACCCTCTTGAATCTGTGGAGTGGTAGACCCTGGAGTCAGCAGAGGCAGAAATCCCATCCAATCCAGAGACCTGGACAAAAAGAACACGGCGGCAGCTCTAAGCATGGATGCCTCAGCTCCCACACCCTCTTCTGCCTGTCTGCAGAGAGCTCCAGGCTCCAGGCTTGGACCAAAGCCCCAGCTCCAGACCCCAATAACGAGGGCACTGTTAAAGACGTGAGGAGCATGGCAGCGAGAGGATGGCGTGACATGGCAGTGTTATTTTTTTTGGAACAGAAGAGTCAGCAGTTTTCCCTAATAAAGCCACAAACCACGGGGTCCCAGAGCGGGAAGGCTGGACTCTGCCTTAGTGACATAAACCCAATTTTCCTTACTTTGCTCTGTGGATTAATTGCCAACATGATTTAACACTCTGGTGACCGTCCCCCCAGCCCCATCCCTCTCTGCCCTGGGAAAAATCCATAGATGTCTGCTCTGGGGACAGCAAACTCAGGAGAAGGAGGTGCTCAGAGAGGCTGAGTACATCACCCAAGTACACACAGCTGAGGGACAGACATGGGATTCCAATCCAGGCTTGTCTGACCCCAAAGTCCATGCCTTTGACCTCTAGTGCACCATCCCTACACAACTACATAGGGACCTCCACAATCATTTATTGAGCATTTGCTACATGCCAGCCTTGGCTCAAAACATTGTATATATTTACCTAATTCAATCTTAAGAACCCTATAACACAGTACCCTTATTTACCCTGTTTTGTAGATGAACAACCAAGGCTTGAGAAGCATAAGTAACTGGGCCAAGGACACCCGGCAGGCGAGGACAGAGCTAGGATAGGAGTGCTGGAGTGGGGCGTGTTTATATTTTTCAATCACTTCTGCTAGTTTGCACTACCGGTGCTCCTCTGTTCACACAGGCAGGGCAGTTGGAGGGTGAATTCGTCTCCAGTGCAGCAGCCAGAAAATCTTTTGTTATAATTAGAAAGCTAGTCAATGGCAGGAGGCAGGGATGGGGCATGGAAAGCGTAGGGCTACTAGCCTGCAGATCTCAAGTTTGAAAAAGAACAAAACAATCAGAACAGGAAACACACACATTCTATACATGATGCCTGGCTGTACTTCCGCAGTCCACATTTCTCTTCTGGCCCGGCAGCTGTCCTCCCTCCTGACTTCCAGGCATGCACTTTGTCCAGCTCTGGGGTGGGGGCTGGGAGAGAGTGACGTCTTAAAGGACACCAGAAACCTTGGAGGAAAATTCAATCATTGCTTCACTGATCTGGATTTTCGTAACTCTCACCCTTGTCCTGCCTTCCCCAGCCCGAGCAGCTGAGGTTTGCGACTGACCTACGAGCAGCACAGAGGAAAGGGAGAAAAATGTGGAAACAAGTTTGTTCATTTGGGTGATGGAGTGCCCGCTCCCCTTGCCAGCATGCAGGGTTCAATAACAGCAGACAGGGCTTCAAAAAATTGCAGCATAAATAGATGAGCCCTTTAAGGTAATAGAAATTCTGTCATCCAGGGGAGAAATATAGACCCTGATTCCCACGGGTGGGGACACCAAGCTTCTCTCTCCTGCCTCCTAGGCTCGCTGTACCCTTGTAGCCAGAGCTGAAAGGGAGCATCTGTGCTGAGCAATGGCCAGAGGGCCCCTTATCTCCCAGCCACATGGTTCTACGCAGGGAGGAGGTCCCGGAAATCCAGGCTCTGCTGCTTTGGTGACCTCACAGGCCACTTGCTGCAGGTGCCAAGGTGGCAGCAATTAGAGAGCAGCAGAGGATGCTTCATCAGCCTGGCCACCTAGGTGTGGCCTTAATTAAGGAAAGCTGGTCAGCAGAGGCGTGTGGAGGAGCTGAGAAGCTGGCCTTCTCCTCCACCCCCTCCCGTGATGAGAAAGTCTATTTTCGGTTCTGTGGCTGCCCTTGGGAACCCAAGAGCCCCCATCAACTTTGCTGCTCCCAAGCAGAAGGAAGTTTCAACTAACTCTACTCTCTTCCTCTTGCTTCCCTTTCTCCTTGTACCCCCAAAGAGGGCCTTTGTGCCAGGACCAGTGAGTCTCTTTAGGTAGGGGACCCCTTGGGGTAAACAACAACAGCAGTGGCAGCACTGCCAATAATAATGATGATGATGATGATGATAAGCTCACTCCTGCTGGAAGAATATTAATATGCCAGGTATTCTAGCGATCTTATATGTACTAACTAAACAGCCCAGTAATCCAACAGACTTTATTTTTACTCCCCTTTCATATATGAGGAAACAGAGGCACAGAGAGGTAAATTATCTTGCCCAAGGTCACACAGCTAGTATGCAGCAAAGATGGTATTTGAAGGGAGGGAATCTGGCTCCAGAGTCTCTGAGTAACCACTACATAGTACTGCGTAAGGCAGAAGCTCACATTATTTGCTGCAGCCCCCCCCCAAAAAAAAACCCAGAGATGATGCTGGAGAACAGCTGTTCTAGTCCCCTGCCAAAACCTGTTTATCTGAACTGCAGAGAAGACAACGGGTATTTTTAAGCACCAGCCCTGCTGGCATGGCCCCTCAAGAAATACCATGAATTTCCTTCCTACGAAGGTTACTTCTGAAAATTTCTGCTTTCAGGGCATTCATTGCTCTTCCCCCAAATTTCGTTGATTTCAAAGTGAGTACAGAGTGAGATACTCATATGGCAGACATGGACCAGGAGGTAAGCAGTTGGGAGAGTAGTTATGGTGTTGGAGGGAGACAGATTCTGAGTATAGCCACTTGCTGTGGGAACAGAGGAGATGAAAGGCTTAATTCTGAAGACGGGACTATTCAGGAAGGCTTCATGGAAGAGGCAGCCTTTGATCTCAGCCCTGAGAGGCTGAGAATGATTTTCATCAGCTAAGATAAGGACAATGGGGAGGGCATTCTAGGAGGAGGGAAAAGCCTGAGAAAAGGCACAGGCAGAGGCCTCAAAGCAGACACTGCTTGGAGAAAGGTGAGTCATGTGTGGCCATAGGACAGGTTTGTGGCAGGACTTAGCAGGAGGTGGTTAGGGTGAACTAACTAGTTTTAAGGGCAGGTTACGAAGGAATGGTGTTTGAATTTTGTTTGGTGGGTAATGAGAAGCCATGGAGAAGGATGATGTGATTTCAACTTCCAAGTGGAGGGCCAGCTCCACCTAGTCCCTTCAACCACAGTTCAGCTTTTCCCTCCTCACATCCTGGATTATCCTTCACGTGAAGGCACATAGGACTCTGCTGGCCTGAGCCCCCTATCATGGGACCCTCACTTTGCCCTTCCCCGCTCCTGCTGCCCCTGGTGTTCTGACTGGGTGAGGACCCTAGGTTCTAAGAGAACCGGAGCAAACTTGGAAGAGAGCCTCATGGTGGCTGTCCAAGGTGCTGACATGATGCCACTCCCAATATTAAGCCCTCCCATTTTAATGACTGGTTCCCATAACACTGTTCCTGTTGGGTAGAGACTATCATTCCCACTTTACAGATAAGAAACGGAAGTCCTGAAAGTTAGCAGAACCAGAGCTGGGAACCTGGTTTCCCACCATCCAATTCAGGATTCTTTTGCCCCACTCAGCAGCCCCAGTGCAATTCAGCAAAGTATGCTTCATGATTCCACTGTTGTTGCCAAGCTAACATATATAATGCTTAGACTTTATTCCTATCTCCAGCCCTATGTCCATTTCCCCAAACACAGGTGTGCTCACCCCACAATGTCTCCTGAGACTGCCTATTCAGGGTGACCCACGGGTGCTTGGGTGGACCTGCTTGGACTCGTAAGTATTCATGACTGTGCTTGCTCCAACAGAACCCCTGGGTGTAGCTCATCTTGACACTCTCCTTGACAGGAGGGGTGCTGGGCTTAGAAGAAGCACTACTCCTCTACTACTCTTACAGTGTACCAATAATTACTACCATTTTACTGGGTGCTTACTGTGTCCCAGGCACGGAATGACAAACTTTCTATATGAAGCTTCCCAGTCTCATGACAAAGTCCTCTCTTAACAAATGAGGAAACTCAGGCTTAGGCAGGATAAGTGAATTGCCAGCAGACAGAGTGGGGATTGGAGGGCAAGGATCTGAACTCAGGCTTGTGTGGTTCCATGGTGACTGGTCAATCAAAGTCTATCATCTAACCTGTGAGAGTTCAGTGGCTTTGTGATCCTGGGCGAAATCACTTATCCTGTTTGAACTTCAGCTCATTTTCAAGTTGAGGAACATGAAAGCGCACCTCCATCACGCTCTTGTGAGGGACAGAGATGAGGCATACAGCAAAGACTCATAAGCATTTGCTACTGGTGTGAATACGATTATCACTAAGCACAAGCTCTTTGAAGACTAGAAGGATGTCTGATTAGCCCTTTCCATAGCCCCAGCTGCCCCTCCCCAAGTCCTTGGCAGAGTAAATGTCTAGTGCTCTGGGAAAGAAGGAGAAAGAGTGTGAGGGCCAGCACACCCGGAGTGCCAGGTGGGGCTTGCTCCTGCCCCATATTCTCATGGCCTCTGCAGAGGTTGGGGACCACCTGGCTGGAGCAGGCATGTCACTGGACTCCCTGGGGTTGTTCTGGACCACCCTAGTAGTGCTCCTCACATCTCTGTTGAGTCTGAGGCCATTCCCAGCCCTCCGAGACTCTGCTTTCCTAAAGCTATCCTGGCATCCTCCCTGTACAGCAGTTGGCAGGACAGGCTCTGGTGAGGGGCCAGCTGGGGATGTGGCCTCATATCCATAGCCATGTTTG